>JASTWF010000616.1:0-128142 GCA_030390025.1 Squalus acanthias | reverse complement strand
ACCTCGACCTGCTCACACTCATCCCATTCCCGACACTAACCTCGACCTGCTCACACTCATCCCATTCCCGACACTAACCTCGACCTGCTCACACTCATCCCATTCCCGACACTAACCTCGACCTGCTCACACTCATCCCATTCCCAACACTGACCTCGACCTGCTCACACTCATCCATTCCCGACACTAACCTCGACCTGCTCACACTCATCCCATTCCCGACACTAACCTCGACCTGCTCACACTCATCCCATTCCCGACACTGACCTCGACCTGCTCACATTGCATTCCCGACACTAACCTCGACCTGCTCACACTCATCCTCCCAATACTGACCTCGAGCTGCTCACACTGATCACATTCCCAACAGTAACCTCGACCTGCTCACACTCATCCCATTCCCGACACCAACCTCGACTTGCTCACACTCATCCCATTCCCAACACTAACCGCGAACTGCTCACACTCATCCCATTCCCAACACTAACTTCGACCTGCTCACACTCATCCTCCCAACACTAACCTCGACCTGCTCACACTCATCCCATTCCCGACACTAACCTCGACCTGCTCACACTCATCCCATTCCCAACACTAACCTCAACCTGCTCACACTCATCCCATTCCCGACACTGACCTCGACCTGCTCACACTCATTCCATTCCTGACACTAACCTCAACGTGCTCACACACATCCCATTCCCAACACTGACCTCGACCTGCTCACAATCATCCCATTCCCAACACTGACCTCGACCTGCTCACATTGCATTCCCGACACTAACCTCGACCTGCTCACACTCATCCTCCCAATACTGACCTCGAGCTGCTCACACTGATCACATTCCCAACAGTAACCTCGACCTGCTCACACTCATCCCATTCCCAACACTAACCGCGAACTGCTCACACTCATCCCATTCCCAACACTAACTTCGACCTGCTCACACTCATCCTCCCAACACGAACCTCGACCTGCTCACACTCATCCCATTCCCGACACTAACCTCGACCTGCTCACACTCATCCCATTCCCAACACTAACCTCAACGTGCTCACACACATCCCATTCCCAACACTGACCTCGACCTGCTCACACTCATCCCATTCCCGAATCAATCCTCGACCTGCTCACACTCATCCCATTCCTGACACTAACCTCGACCTGCTCACACTCATCCCATTCCCGACACTAACCTCAACCTGCTCACACTCATTCCATTCCCAACACTGACCTCGACCTGCTGACATTCCATTCCCGACACTAACCTCGACCTGCTCACACTCATCCCATTCCCGACACTAACCTCGACCTGCTCACACTCATTCCATTCCCAACACTGACCTCGACCAGATCACAATCATCCTCCCAACAATAACCTCGACCTGCTCACACTCATCCCATTCCCGACACTAACCTCGACCTGCTCACACTCATCCCATTCCCGACACTAACCTCGACCAGCTCACACTCATCCTCCCAACACTAACCTCGACCTGCTCACACTCATCCCATTCCCGACACTGACGTCGACCTGCTCACACTCATCCCATTCCTGACACTGACCTCGACCTGCTCACACTCATCCCATTCCCGACACTAACCTCGACCTGCTCACACTAATCACATTCCCGACACTGACCTCGACCTGCTCACACTCATCCCATTCCCGACACTAAACTCGACCTGCTCACACTCATCCCATTCCCGACACTGACCTCGACCTGCTCACACTCATTCCATTTCCGACACTGACCTTGACCTGCTCACACTCATTCCATTCCCAACACTAACCTCAACCTGCTCACACTCATCCTCCCAACACTGACCTCGACCTGCTCACACTGATCACATTCCCAACAGTAACCTCGACCTGCTCACACTCATCCCATTCCTGACACTGACCTCGACCTACTCACACTCATTCCATTCCCAACACTAACTTCGACCTGCTCACACTCATCCTCCCAACACTAACCTCGACCTGCTCACACTCATACCATTCCCAACACTGACCTCGACCTGCACACACTCATCCCATTCCTGACACTGACCTCGACCTGCTCACACTCATTCCATTCCCAACACTAACCTCGACCTGCTCACACTCATCCCATTCCCGACACTAACCTCGACCTCCTCACACTCATTCCATTCCCGACACTGACTTTGACCTGCTCACACTGATCCCATTCCCGACACTAACCTCGACCTGCTCACACTCATCCCATTACCAACACTAAGCTCGACCTGCTCACACTCATCCCATTCCCGACACTGACCTTGATCTGCTCACACGCATTCCATTCCCGACACTAACCTCGACCTGCTCACATTCATCCCATTACCAACACTAACCTCGACCTGCTCACACTCATCCCATTCCCGACACTGACCTTGACCTGCTCACACTCATTCCATTCCTGACACTAACCTCGACCTGCTCACACTCATCCCATTAACGACACTAACCTCGACCTGCTCACACTCATCCCATTCCCGACACTGACCTTGACCTGCTCACACTCATTCCATTCCTGACACTAACCTCGACCTGCTCACACTGATCCCACTCCCAAAACTGACCTCGACCTGCTCACACTCATCCCATTAACGACACTAACCTCGAACTGCTCACACTTATCCCATTCCCGACACTAACCACGACCTGCTCACACTCATCCCATTCCCAACACTGACCTTGACCTGCTCACACTCATTCCATTCCCGACACTAACCTCGACCTGCTCACATTCATCCCATTACCAACACGAACCTCGACCTGCTCACACTCATCCCATTCCCGACACTGACCTTGATCTGCTCACACTCATTCCATTCCTGACACAAACCTCGACCTGCTCACACTGATCCCACTCCCAACACTGACCTCGACCTGCTCACACTCATCCCATTAACGACACTAACCTCGAACTGCCTACACTCATCCCATTCCCGACACTAACCTCGACCTGCTCACACTCATCCCATTCCCGACACTAACCTCGACCTGCTCACACTCATCCCATTCCCAACACTGACCTCGACCAGCTCACAATCATCCTCACAACAATAACCTCGACCTGCTCACACTCATCCCATTCCCGACACTAACCTCGACCTGCTCACACTCATCCCATTCCCGACACTAACCTCGACCAGCTCACACTCATCCTCCCAACACTAACCTCGACCTGCTCACACTCATCCCATTCTCGACACTAACCTCGACCTGCTCAGACTCATCCCATTCCCGACACTAACATCGACCTACTCACAATCATCCCATTCCCGACACTAAGCTCGACCTGCTCACACTCATCCCATTCCTGACACTGACCTCGACCTGCTCACACTCATTCCATTCCCAACACTAACCTCGACCTGCTCACACTCATCCCATTCCCGACACTAACCTCGACCTCCTCACACTCATTCCATTCCCGCCACTGACTTTGACCTGCTCACACTGATCCCATTCACGACACTAACCTCGACCTGCTCACACTCATCCCATTACCAACACTAACCTCGACCTGCTCACACTCATCCCATTCCCGACACTGACCTTGATCTGCTCACACGCATTCCATTCCCGACACTAACCTCGACCTGCTCACATTCATCCCATTACCAACACTAACCTCGACCTGCTCACACTCATCCCATTCCCGACACTGACCTTGACCTGCTCACACTCATTCCATTCCTGACACTAACCTCGACCTGCTCACACTCATCCCATTAACGACACTAACCTCGACCTGCTCACACTCATCCCATTCCCGACACTGACCTTGACCTGCTCACACTCATTCCATTCCTGACACTAACCTCGACCTGCTCACACTGATCCCACTCCCAAAACTGACCTCGACCTGCTCACACTCATCCCATTAACGACACTAACCTCGAACTGCTCACACTTATCCCATTCCCGACACTGACCTTGATCTGCTCACACTCATTCCATTCCTGACACAAACCTCGACCTGCTCACACTGATCCCACTCCCAACACTGACCTCGACCTGCTCACACTCATCCCATTAACGACACTAACCTCGAACTGCCTACACTCATCCCATTCCCGACACTAACCTCGACCTGCTCACACTCATCCCATTCCCGACACTAACCTCGACCTGCTCACACTCATCCCATTCCCAACACTGACCTCGACCAGCTCACAATCATCCTCACAACAATAACCTCGACCTGCTCACACTCATCCCATTCCCGACACTAACCTCGACCTGCTCACACTCATCCCATTCCCGACACTAACCTCGACCAGCTCACACTCATCCTCCCAACACTAACCTCGACCTGCTCACACTCATCCCATTCTCGACACTAACCTCGACCTGCTCAGACTCATCCCATTCCCGACACTAACATCGACCTACTCACAATCATCCCATTCCCGACACTAAGCTCGACCTGCTCACACTCATCCCATTCCCGACACTGACGTCGACCTGCTCACATTCCATTCCCGACACTAACCTCGACCTGCTCACACTCATCCCATTCCCGACACTAACCTCGACCTGCTCACACTCATTCCATTCCCAACACTGACCTCGACCAGCTCACAATCATCCTCCCAACAATAACCTCGACCTGCTCACACTCATCCCATTCCCGACACTAACCTGGACCTGCTCACACTCATCCCATTCCCGACACTGACCTCGACCAGCTCACACTCATCCTCCCAACACTAACCTCGACCTGCTCACACTCATCCCATTCCCGACACTGACGTCGACCTGCTCACACTCATCCCATTCCTGACACTGACCTCGACCTGCTCACACTCATCCCATTCCCGACACTAACCTCGACCTGCTCACACTAATCACATTCCCGACACTGACCTCGACCTGCTCACACTCATCCCATTCCCGACACTAAACTCAACCTGCTCACAGTCATCCCATTCCCGACACTGACCTCGACCTGCTCACACTCATTCCATTCCCAACACTAACTTCGACCTGCTCACACTCATCCTCCCAACACTAACCTCGACCTGCTCACACTCATACCATTCCCAACAGTGACCTCGACCTGCTCACACTCATCCCATTTGCGACACTGACCTCGACCTGCTCACACTCATCCCATTTCCGACGCTAACCTCAACCTGCTCACACTCATCCCATTCCCGTCACGAACCTCGACCTGCTCATATTCATTCCATTCCCGACACTGACCTTGACCTGCTCACACTCATTCCATTCCCAACACTAACCTCGACCTGCTCACACTCATCCTCCCAACACTGACCTGGAACTGCTCACACTGATCACATTCCCAACAGTAACCTCGACCTGCTCACAATCATCCCATTCCTGACACTGACCTCGACCTGCTCACACTCATTCCATTCCCAACACTAACTTCGACCTGCTCACACTCATCCCATTCCCAACACTAACTTCGACCTGCTCACACTCATTCCATTCCCGACACTAACCTCGACTTGCTCACACTCATCCCATTCCCAACACTGACCTCGACCTGCTCACACTCATCCCATTCCCGACACTAACCTCGACCTGCCCACACTCATCCCATTCCCAACACTAACTTCAACCTGCTCACACTCATCCTCCCAACACTACCCTCGACCTGCTCACACTCATCCCATTCCCAACACCACCCTCGACCTGCTCACACTCATCCCATTCCTGACACTAACCTCGACCTGCTCACACTCATCCTCCCAACACTAACCTCGGCCTGCTCACACTCATCCTCCCAACACTAACTTCGACCTGCTCACACCTATCCTCCCAACACTAACCTCGACCTGCTCACACTCATCCCATTCCCGACACTAACCGTGACCTGCTCACGCTCATCCTCCCAACACTAACCTCGACCTGTTCACACTCATCCCATTCTCGACACTATCCTCGACCTGCTCACACTCATCCCATTCCCGACACTTACCTCAACCTGCTCACACTCATCCCATTCCCGACACTGACCTCGACCTGCTCACACTCATTCCATTCCCAACACTAACTTTGACCTGCTCACACTCATCCCATTCCCAACACTAACTTCGACCTGCTCACACTCATTCCATTCCCGACACTAACCTCGACTTGCTCACACTCATCCCATTCCCAACACTGACCTCGACCTGCTCACACTTATCCCATTCCCGACAGTAACCTCGACCTGCCCACACTCATCCCATTCCCAACACTAACCTCAACCTGCTCACACTCATCCTCCCAACACTACCCTCGACCTGCTCACACTCATCCCATTCCCAACACTACCCTCGACCTGCTCACACTCATCCCATTCCTGACACTAACCTTGACCTGCTCACACTCATCCTCCCAACACTAACCTCGGCCTGCTCACACTCATCCTCCCAACACTAACTTCGACCTGCTCACACCTATCCTCTCAACACTAACCTCGACCTGCTCACACTCATCCCATTCCTGACACTAACCGTGACCTGCTCACGCTCATCCTCCCAACACTAACCTCGACCTGCTCACACTCATCCCATTCCCAACACTAACCTCGACCTGCTCACACTCATCCTCCCAACACTAACCTCGACCTGTTCACACTCATCCCATTCTCGACACTAACCTCGACCTGCTCACACTCATCCCATTCCTGACACTAACCTCGACCTGCTCACACTCATCCTCCCAACACTAACCTCGGCCTGCTCACACTGATCCTCCCAACACTAACTTCGACCTGCTCACACCTATCCTCCCAACACTAACCTCGACCTGCTCACACTCATCCCATTCCTGACACTAACCGTGACCTGCTCACGCTCATCCTCCCAACACTAACCTCGACTTGCTCACACTCATCCCATTCTCAACACTGACCTCGACCTGCTCACACTCATCCCATTCCTGACACTAACCTCGACCTGCTCACACTCATCCTCCCAACACTAACTTCGACCAGCTAACACTCATCATCCCAACACCAACCTCGACCAGCTCACACTCATCCCATTCCCGACACTAACCTCGACCTGCTCACACTCATCCCATTCCCCACACTAACCTCGACCTGCTCACACTCATCCCATTCCCGACACTGACCTCGACCTGCTCACACTCATTCCATTCCCGACACTAACCTCAACCTGCTCACACTCATCCCATTCCCGACACTGACCTCGACCTGCTCACACTCATCCCATTTCCGACGCTAACCTCAACCTGCTCACACTCATCCCATTCCCGTCACGAACCTCGACCTGCTCATATTCATTCCATTCCCGACACTGACCTTGACCTGCTCACACTCATTCCATTCCCAACACTAACCTCGACCTGCTCACACTCATCCTCCCAACACTGACCTTGAACTGCTCACACTGATCACATTCCCAACAGTAACCTCGACCTGCTCACAATCATCCCATTCCTGACACTGACCTCGACCTGCTCACACTCATTCCATTCCCAACACTAACTTCGACCTGCTCACACTCATCCCATTCCCAACACTAACTTCGACCTGCTCACACTCATTCCATTCCCGACACTAACCTCGACTTGCTCACACTCATCCCATTCCCAACACTGACCTCGACCTGCTCACACTTATCCCATTCCCGACACTAACCTCGACCTGCCCACACTCATCCCATTCCCAACACTAACTTCAACCTGCTCACACTCATCCTCCCAACACTACCCTCGACCTGCTCACACTCATCCCATTCCCAACACCACCCTCGACCTGCTCACACTCATCCCATTCCTGACACTAACCTCGACCTGCTCACACTCATCCTCCCAACACTAACCTCGGCCTGCTCACACTCATCCTCCCAACACTAACTTCGACCTGCTCACACCTATCCTCCCAACACTAACCTCGACCTGCTCACACTCATCCCATTCCTGACACTAACCGTGACCTGCTCACGCTCATCCTCCCAACACTAACCTCGACCTGTTCACACTCATCCCATTCTCGACACTATCCTCGACCTGCTCACACTCATCCCATTCCCGACACTAACCTCGACCTGCTCACACTCATGCTCCCAACACTAACCTCGACCTGCTCACACTCATTCCATTCCCGACACTGACCTCGACCTGCTCACACTCATCCCATTCCCGACACTGACCTCGACCTGTTCACACTCATTCCATTCCCGATACTGACCTCGACCTGCTCACACTCATCCTCCCAACACTAACCTCCACCTGCTCACACTCATCCCATTCCCAACACTGACCTCGACCTGCTCACACTCATTCCATTCCTGACACTACCCTCAACCTGCTCACACTCATTCCATTCCCAACACTGACCTCGACCTGCTTACACTCATCCCATTCCCAACACTAACCTCTACCTGCTCACACTCATCCTCCCAACACTGACCTCGTCCTGCTCACACTCATCCCATTCCCGACACTAACCTCGAACTGCTCACACTCATCTCATTCCCAAGACGGACCTTGACCTGCTCACACTCATTCCATTCCCGACACTGACCTCGACCTGCTCACACTCATTCCATTCCCAACACTGACCTCGACCTGCTCACACTCATTCCATTCCTGACACTACCCTCGACCTGCTCACACTCATCCCATTCCCGACACTAACCTCGACCTGCTCACACTCATTTCGGAGTGACTTTTGGAGGGAGTTTAGGAGTGATATTTGGAGGGAGTTTAGGAGTGATTTTTGGAGGGAGTTTAGCAGTGATATTTGGAGGGTGTGTAGGAGTGATTTTTGGAGGGAGTTTAGGAGTGATATTTGGAGGGAGTTTTGGAGTGATATTTGGTGGGAGTTTAGGAGTGATCTTTGGAGGGAGTTTAGGAGTGATATTTGGAGGGAGTTTGGGAGTGATATTTGTAGGGAGTTTAGGAGTGATTTTTGGAGGGAGTTTTGGAGTGATATTTGGAGGGAGTTTTGGAGTGATATTTGGAGGGAGTTTTGGAGTGATATTTGGAGGGAGTTTTGGAGTGATATTTGGAGGGAGTTTAGAGCTGATTTTTGGAGGGAGTTTAGGAGTGATATTTGGAGGGAGTTTAGGAGTGATATTTGGAGGGAGTTTCGGAGTGATATTTGGAGGGAGTTTGGGAGTGATATTTGGAGGGAGTGTAGGAGTGATATTTGGAGGGAGTTTAGGAGTGATATTTGGAGGGAGTTTCGGAGTGATATTTGGAGGGCGTTTCGGAGTGATATTTGGAGGGAGTTTAGGAGTGATATTTGGAGGGAGTTTCGGAGTGATATTTGGAGGGAATTTAGGAGTGATATTTGGAGGGAGTTTGGGAGTGATATTTGGAGGGAGTTTCGGAGTGATATTTGGAGGGAGTTTAGGGCTGATTTTTGGAGGGAGTTTAGGAGTGATATTTAGAGGGAGTTTGGGAGTGATATTTGGAGGGAGTTTAGGAGTGATATTTGGAGGGAGTTTAGGAGTGATTTTGGGAGGGAGTTTAGGAGTGATATTTAGAGGGAGTTTGGGAGTGATATTTGGAGGGAATTTAGGAGTGATATTTGGAGGGAGTTTGGGAGTGATTTTTGGAGGGAGTTTAGGAGTGATATTTGGAGGGAGTTTGGGAGTGATTTTTGGAGGGAGTTTGGGAGTGATTTTGGGAGGGAGTTTAGGAGTGATATTTGGAGGGAGTTTGGGAGTGATATTTGGAGGGAGTTTAGGAGTGATATTTGGAGGGAGTTTGGGAGTGATATTTGGAGGGAGTTTGGGAGTGATATTTGGAGTGAATTTGGGAGTGATTTTTGGAGGCAGTTTGGGAGTGATTTTGGAGGGAGTTTAGGAGTGATTTTGGAAGGGGTTAAGAAGTGATTTTTGGAGCGAGCTAAGGAGTGATATTTTGAGGGAGTTTGGGAGTGATATTTGGAGGGAATTTGGGATTGATATTTGGAGGGAATTTTGGAGTGATATTTGGAGGGAGTTTAGGAGTGATATTTGGAGGGAGTTTAGGAGTGATATTTGGAGGGAGTTTAGGAGTGATATTTGGAGGGAGTTTAGGAGTGATTTTTGGAGGGAGTGTAGGAGTGATCTTTGGTGGGAGTTTAGGAGTGATATTTGGAGGGAGTTTAGGAGTGATTTTTGGAGGGAGTGTAGGAGTGATCTTTGGAGGGAGTTTAGGAGTGATATTTGGAGGGAGTTTAGGAGTGATATTTGGTGGGAGTTTAGGAGTGATATTTGGAGGGAGTTTAGGAGTGATGTTTGGAGGGAGTTAAGGAGTGATGTTTGGAGGGTGTTTAGGAGTGATATTTGGAGGGAGTTTGGGTGTGATATTTGGAGGGAGTTTGGGAGTGAATTTGGGAGGCAGTTTGGGAGTGATTTTTGGAGTGAGTTTAGGAGTGATTTTGGAAGGGGTTAAGAAGTGATTTTTGGAGCGAGTTCAGGAGTGATATTTTGAGGGAGTTTAGGAGTGATATTTGGAGGGAGTTTAGGAGTGATATTTGGAGGGAGTTTAGGAGTGATATTTGGAGGGAGTTTTGGAGTGATATTTGGAGGGAGTTTAGGAGTGTTTTCAGAATCCTCAAAGGGGAAGGGGAACAATCACAAGTCGTGGTACACATCGGTACCAACGACATAGGTAGGAGAAGGGACGGGGATTTAAAACAGGAATTTAGGGAGCTAGGTTGGAAGCTGAGAGCCAGTACAAACCATGTTGTAATTTCTGGTTTGTTGCCGGTGCCACGTGCTAGCGAGTTGAGGAACAGGGAGAGAGTGCAGATAAACACATGGCTGCAGGGATGGTGTAGGGGGGAGGGTTTCAGTTATGTGGATAATTGGAGCACATTCTGGGGAAGGTGGGACCTGTACAAACAGGACGGTTTGCACCTGAACCAGAGGGGCACCAATATCCTGGGAGGGAAATTTGCTACGGCTCTTCGGGGGGGGTTTAAACTAATTTATCAGGGGGATGGGAAAAAGGGCTGTAGTCCACGAGCCAGTGGTGAGTGTAGGGAGGTACTGAGGAGGGTATCAAGGTCGCAGGAATGTACCGGCAGACAGGAAGATGGCTTGAAATGTGTCTACTTCAATGCAAGGAGCATCCGGAATAAGGTAGGAGAACTTGGAGCGTGGATTGGTACTTGGGACTACGATGTGGTGGCCATTACGGAGACATGGTTAGAACAGGGACAGGAATGGTTGTTGGAAGTTCCGGGGTATAGATGTTTCAGTAAGAGTAGGGAAGTTGGTAAGAAAGGTGGAGGAGTAGCATTGTTAATCAAGGATAGTTTAACAGCGGCAGAAAGGCAGTTCGAGGGGGATCTGCCGTCTGAGGTAATATGGGCTGAAGTTAGAAATAGGAAAGGAGCGGTCACGTTGTTAGGAGTTTTCTACAGGCCCCCAAATAGTAATAAAGATGTGGAGGAAGAAATTGCAAAGCAGATTATGAATAGGTGTGGAGGTCACAGAATAGTTGTCATGGGTGACTTCAACTTTCCAAATATTGATTGGAACCTTTATAGGTCAAACAGTTCGGATGGGATAGTTTTTGCACAGTGTGTGCAGGAGGGTTTCCTGACACAATATGTGGATAGGCCGACAAGAGGTGGGGCCACGTTGGATTTGGTACTGGGTAATGAACCGGGCCAAGTGTTTGATTTGTATGTGGGAGAGCACTTTGGAGATAGTGACCACAATTCGGTAACTTTCACTATTGCAATGGAGAGGGATAGGGCCATACGGCAGGGCAAGGTTTATAATTGGGGGAGGGGTAATTATGATGCGATTAGGCAAGAATTAGGGAGTATAAGATGGGAACAGAAACTATCAGGGAAAGGCACAAACAAAAAGTGGAGCTTTTTCATGGAGCAATTACTGCGTGTCCTTGATAGGTATGTCCCTGTCAGGCAGGGAGGAAATGGCCGAGTGAGAGAACCATGGTTCACAAAAGAGGTTGAATGTCTAGTCAAGAGGAAAAAGGAAGCGTATGTAAGGATGAGAAAACAAGGTTCAGTTGGGTCGATTGAGGGGTACAAGGTAGCAAGGAATGAGCTAAAAAAAGAGCTTAGGAGAGCTAGGAGGGGGCATGAGAAGTCCTTGGCGGGTCGGATCAAGAAAAACCCCAAGGCTTTTTACTCTTATGTGAGAAATAAAAGAATGACCAGGGTGAGGGTAGGGCCGGTCAAGGACAGTAGTGGGAACTTGTGCATGGAGTCCGAAGAGATAGGAGAGGTGATGAATGAATACTTTTTGTCAGTGTTCACCGAGGAGAGAGGCCATGTTCTTGAGGATGAGAGTGTGATAAAGGTGGATAGGCTGGAGGTGGTAGATGTTCTGAGGGAAGATGTTTTAGCAATTTTGAAGAACCTGAGGGTCGATAAGTCCCCTGGGCCAGATGGGATATATCCTAGGATTCTTTGGGAGGCAAGGGAGGAGATTGCAGAGCCTCTGGCTTTGATCTTTGGGTCCTCACTGTCCACGGGGATGGTGCCAGAGGACTGGAGAGTGGCGAATGTTGTTCCTCTCTTCAAGAAAGGAAATAGGAATGACCCTGGTAATTATAGGCCGGTTAGTCTTACTTCGGTGGTTGGTAAGATAATGGAAAAGGTCCTGAGGGATAGGATTTATGACCATTTGGAAAGGGGCAACTTAATCAGGGATAGTCAACACGGATTCGTGAAGGGTAAGTCTTGCCTAACAAATTTGATTGAATTCTTTGAGGAGGTAACTAAGTGTGTAGATGAAGGTAGAGCAGTTGATGTCGTATACATGGATTTTAGTAAGGCGTTTGATAAGGTTCCCCATGGTCGGCTCATGAAGAAAGTAAGGAGTTGTGGGATAGAGGGAAATTTGGCCGATTGGATAAGTAACTGGCTATCTCATAGAAGGCAGAGGGTGGTGGTGGATGGAACATTTTCGGACTGGAGACCAGTTACCAGTGGTGTGCCACAGGGGTCGGTGCTGGGTCCTCTGCTGTTTGTGATTTTTATCAATGACTTGGAGGAGGGGACTGAAGGGTGGATCAGTAAATTTGCTGATGACACCAAGATTGGTGGAGTAGTGGATGAGGTGGAGGGCAGTTGTAGGCTGCAAAGAGACATTGATAGGATGCAGAGCTGGGCCGAAAAATGGCAGATGGAATTTAACCCTGATAAGTGCGAGGTGATTCATTTTGGTAGGGCAAATTTGAATAAGGATTACAAAGTCAACGGCAGGGTTCTGAGGAACGTGGAGGAGCAGAGAGATCTGGGGGTTCATATCCACAGATCTCTGAAGGTTGCCACTCAAGTGGATAGAGCAGTAAAGAAGGCCTATGGTGTGTTGGCGTTTATTAACAGAGGGTTTGAGTTTAAGAACCGTGAGGTTATGCTGCAACTGTACAGGACCTTGGTGAGACCACATTTGGAATATTGTGTGCAGTTCTGGTCACCTCACTATAGGAAGGACGTGGAAGCATTGGAAAGAGTGCAAAGGAGATTTACCAGGATGCTGCCTGGTTTGGGGGGGAGGTCTTATGAGGAAAGATTGAGGGAGTTGGGGCTTTTCTCTTTAGAGCGGAGGAGGATGAGAGGCGACTTAATAGAGGTTTATAAGATGATGAGGGGGATAGATAGAGTGGATGTTCAGAGACTATTTCCTCGGGTAGAGGCAGCTGTTACAAGGGGGCATAACTATAAGGTGCATGGGGGGAGATATAGAAGGGATGTCCGAGGTAGATTCTTTACTCAGAGAGTGGTTGGGGTGTGGAATGGACTGCCTGCTGTGATAGTGGAGTCGGACACTTTAGGAACTTTCAAGCAGTTATTGGATAAGCACATGGAGCACGCCAGAGTGATAGGGAGTGTGATAGCTTGATCTTGGTCTCGGACAATGCTCGGCACAACATCGAGGGCCGAAGGGCCTGTACTGTGCTGTACTCTTCTATGTATCTATGTATCTATGTAGGACTGATATTTGGAGGGAGTTTGGGAGTGATTTTGGGAGGCAGTTTGGGAGTGATTTTTGGAGTGAGTTTAGGAGTGATTTTGGAAGGGGTTAAGAAGTGATTTTTGGAGCGAGTTAAGGAGTGATTTTTGGAGGGAGTTTAGGAGTGATTTTTGGAGGGAGTTTAGGAGTGATTTTTGGAGGGAATTTGGGAGTGATTTTTGGAGGGAGTTTAGGAGTGATTTTTGGAGGGAGTTTAGGAGTGATTTTTGGAGGGAGGTTGGGAGTGATATTTGGAGTGAGTTTAGGACTGATTTTTGGAGGGAGTTTGGGAGTGATATTTGGAGGGAGTTTGGGAGTGATGTTTGGAGGGAGTTTGGGAGTGAATTTGGGAGGCAGTTTGGGAGTGATTTTTGGAGTGAGTTTAGGAGTGATTTTGGAAGGGGTTAAGAAGTGATTTTTGGAGCGAGTTCAGGAGTGATATTTTGAGGGAGTTTAGGAGTGATATTTGGAGGGAGTTTAGGAGTGATATTTGGAGGGAGTTTAGGAGTGATATTTGGAGGGAGTTTTGGAGTGATATTTGGAGGGAGTTTAGGAGTGTTTTCAGAATCCTCAAAGGGGAAGGGGAACAATCACAAGTCGTGGTACACATCGGTACCAACGACATAGGTAGGAGAAGGGACGGGGATTTAAAACAGGAATTTAGGGAGCTAGGTTGGAAGCTGAGAGCCAGTACAAACCATGTTGTAATTTCTGGTTTGTTGCCGGTGCCACGTGCTAGCGAGTTGAGGAACAGGGAGAGAGTGCAGATAAACACGTGGCTGCAGGGATGGTGTAGGGGGGAGGGTTTCAGTTATGTGGATAATTGGAGCACATTCTGGGGAAGGTGGGACCTGTACAAACAGGACGGTTTGCACCTGAACCAGAGGGGCACCAATATCCTGGGAGGGAAATTTGCTACGGCTCTTCGGGGGGGTTTAAACTAATTTATCAGGGGGATGGGAAAAAGGGCTGTAGTCCACGAGCCAGTGGTGAGTGTAGGGAGGTACTGAGGAGGGTATCAAGGTCGCAGGAATGTACCGGCAGACAGGAAGATGGCTTGAAATGTGTCTACTTCAATGCAAGGAGCATCCGGAATAAGGTAGGAGAACTTGGAGCGTGGATTGGTACTTGGGACTACGATGTGGTGGCCATTACGGAGACATGGTTAGAACAGGGACAGGAATGGTTGTTGGAAGTTCCGGGGTATAGATGTTTCAGTAAGAGTAGGGAAGTTGGTAAGAAAGGTGGAGGAGTAGCATTGTTAATCAAGGATAGTTTAACAGCGGCAGAAAGGCAGTTCGAGGGGGATCTGCCGTCTGAGGTAATATGGGCTGAAGTTAGAAATAGGAAAGGAGCGGTCACGTTGTTAGGAGTTTTCTACAGGCCCCCAAATAGTAATAAAGATGTGGAGGAAGAAATTGCAAAGCAGATTATGAATAGGTGTGGAGGTCACAGAATAGTTGTCATGGGTGACTTCAACTTTCCAAATATTGATTGGAACCTTTATAGGTCAAACAGTTCGGATGGGATAGTTTTTGCACAGTGTGTGCAGGAGGGTTTCCTGACACAATATGTGGATAGGCCGACAAGAGGTGGGGCCACGTTGGATTTGGTACTGGGTAATGAACCGGGCCAAGTGTTTGATTTGTATGTGGGAGAGCACTTTGGAGATAGTGACCACAATTCGGTAACTTTCACTATTGCAATGGAGAGGGATAGGGCCATACGGCAGGGCAAGGTTTATAATTGGGGGAGGGGTAATTATGATGCGATTAGGCAAGAATTAGGGAGTATAAGATGGGAACAGAAACTATCAGGGAAAGGCACAAACAAAAAGTGGAGCTTTTTCATGGAGCAATTACTGCGTGTCCTTGATAGGTATGTCCCTGTCAGGCAGGGAGGAAATGGCCGAGTGAGAGAACCATGGTTCACAAAAGAGGTTGAATGTCTAGTCAAGAGGAAAAAGGAAGCGTATGTAAGGATGAGAAAACAAGGTTCAGTTGGGTCGATTGAGGGGTACAAGGTAGCAAGGAATGAGCTAAAAAAAGAGCTTAGGAGAGCTAGGAGGGGGCATGAGAAGTCCTTGGCGGGTCGGATCAAGAAAAACCCCAAGGCTTTTTACTCTTATGTGAGAAATAAAAGAATGACCAGGGTGAGGGTAGGGCCGGTCAAGGACAGTAGTGGGAACTTGTGCATGGAGTCCGAAGAGATAGGAGAGGTGATGAATGAATACTTTTTGTCAGTGTTCACCGAGGAGAGAGGCCATGTTCTTGAGGATGAGAGTGTGATAAAGGTGGATAGGCTGGAGGTGGTAGATGTTCTGAGGGAAGATGTTTTAGCAATTTTGAAGAACCTGAGGGTCGATAAGTCCCCTGGGCCAGATGGGATATATCCTAGGATTCTTTGGGAGGCAAGGGAGGAGATTGCAGAGCCTCTGGCTTTGATCTTTGGGTCCTCACTGTCCACGGGGATGGTGCCAGAGGACTGGAGAGTGGCGAATGTTGTTCCTCTCTTCAAGAAAGGAAATAGGAATGACCCTGGTAATTATAGGCCGGTTAGTCTTACTTCGGTGGTTGGTAAGATAATGGAAAAGGTCCTGAGGGATAGGATTTATGACCATTTGGAAAGGGGCAACTTAATCAGGGATAGTCAACACGGATTCGTGAAGGGTAAGTCTTGCCTAACAAATTTGATTGAATTCTTTGAGGAGGTAACTAAGTGTGTAGATGAAGGTAGAGCAGTTGATGTCGTATACATGGATTTTAGTAAGGCGTTTGATAAGGTTCCCCATGGTCGGCTCATGAAGAAAGTAAGGAGTTGTGGGATAGAGGGAAATTTGGCCGATTGGATAAGTAACTGGCTATCTCATAGAAGGCAGAGGGTGGTGGTGGATGGAACATTTTCGGACTGGAGACCAGTTACCAGTGGTGTGCCACAGGGGTCGGTGCTGGGTCCTCTGCTGTTTGTGATTTTTATCAATGACTTGGAGGAGGGGACTGAAGGGTGGATCAGTAAATTTGCTGATGACACCAAGATTGGTGGAGTAGTGGATGAGGTGGAGGGCAGTTGTAGGCTGCAAAGAGACATTGATAGGATGCAGAGCTGGGCCGAAAAAATGGCAGATGGAATTTAACCCTGATAAGTGCGAGGTGATTCATTTTGGTAGGGCAAATTTGAATAAGGATTACAAAGTCAACGGCAGGGTTCTGAGGAACGTGGAGGAGCAGAGAGATCTGGGGGTTCATATCCACAGATCTCTGAAGGTTGCCACTCAAGTGGATAGAGCAGTAAAGAAGGCCTATGGTGTGTTGGCGTTTATTAACAGAGGGTTTGAGTTTAAGAACCGTGAGGTTATGCTGCAACTGTACAGGACCTTGGTGAGACCACATTTGGAATATTGTGTGCAGTTCTGGTCACCTCACTATAGGAAGGACGTGGAAGCATTGGAAAGAGTGCAAAGGAGATTTACCAGGATGCTGCCTGGTTTGGGGGGGAGGTCTTATGAGGAAAGATTGAGGGAGTTGGGGCTTTTCTCTTTAGAGCGGAGGAGGATGAGAGGCGACTTAATAGAGGTTTATAAGATGATGAGGGGGATAGATAGAGTGGATGTTCAGAGACTATTTCCTCGGGTAGAGGCAGCTGTTACAAGGGGGCATAACTATAAGGTGCATGGGGGGAGATATAGAAGGGATGTCCGAGGTAGATTCTTTACTCAGAGAGTGGTTGGGGTGTGGAATGGACTGCCTGCTGTGATAGTGGAGTCGGACACTTTAGGAACTTTCAAGCAGTTATTGGATAAGCACATGGAGCACGCCAGAGTGATAGGGAGTGTGATAGCTTGATCTTGGTCTCGGACAATGCTCGGCACAACATCGAGGGCCGAAGGGCCTGTACTGTGCTGTACTCTTCTATGTATCTATGTATCTATGTAGGACTGATATTTGGAGGGAGTTTGGGAGTGATTTTGGGAGGCAGTTTGGGAGTGATTTTTGGAGTGAGTTTAGGAGTGATTTTGGAAGGGGTTAAGAAGTGATTTTTGGAGCGAGTTAAGGAGTGATTTTTGGAGGGAGTTTAGGAGTGATTTTTGGAGGGAGTTTAGGAGTGATTTTTGGAGGGAATTTGGGAGTGATTTTTGGAGGGAGTTTAGGAGTGATTTTTGGAGGGAGTTTAGGAGTGATTTTTGGAGGGAGGTTGGGAGTGATATTTGGAGTGAGTTTAGGACTGATTTTTGGAGGGAGTTTGGGAGTGATATTTGGAGGGAGTTTGGGAGTGATGTTTGGAGGGAGTTTGGGAGTGAATTTGGGAGGCAGTTTGGGAGTGATTTTTGGAGTGAGTTTAGGAGTGATTTTGGAAGGGGTTAAGAAGTGATTTTTGGAGCGAGTTCAGGAGTGATATTTTGAGGGAGTTTAGGAGTGATATTTGGAGGGAGTTTAGGAGTGATATTTGGAGGGAGTTTAGGAGTGATATTTGGAGGGAGTTTTGGAGTGATATTTGGAGGGAGTTTAGGAGTGTTTTCAGAATCCTCAAAGGGGAAGGGGAACAATCACAAGTCGTGGTACACATCGGTACCAACGACATAGGTAGGAGAAGGGACGGGGATTTAAAACAGGAATTTAGGGAGCTAGGTTGGAAGCTGAGAGCCAGTACAAACCATGTTGTAATTTCTGGTTTGTTGCCGGTGCCACGTGCTAGCGAGTTGAGGAACAGGGAGAGAGTGCAGATAAACACGTGGCTGCAGGGATGGTGTAGGGGGGAGGGTTTCAGTTATGTGGATAATTGGAGCACATTCTGGGGAAGGTGGGACCTGTACAAACAGGACGGTTTGCACCTGAACCAGAGGGGCACCAATATCCTGGGAGGGAAATTTGCTACGGCTCTTCGGGGGGGTTTAAACTAATTTATCAGGGGGATGGGAAAAAGGGCTGTAGTCCACGAGCCAGTGGTGAGTGTAGGGAGGTACTGAGGAGGGTATCAAGGTCGCAGGAATGTACCGGCAGACAGGAAGATGGCTTGAAATGTGTCTACTTCAATGCAAGGAGCATCCGGAATAAGGTAGGAGAACTTGGAGCGTGGATTGGTACTTGGGACTACGATGTGGTGGCCATTACGGAGACATGGTTAGAACAGGGACAGGAATGGTTGTTGGAAGTTCCGGGGTATAGATGTTTCAGTAAGAGTAGGGAAGTTGGTAAGAAAGGTGGAGGAGTAGCATTGTTAATCAAGGATAGTTTAACAGCGGCAGAAAGGCAGTTCGAGGGGGATCTGCCGTCTGAGGTAATATGGGCTGAAGTTAGAAATAGGAAAGGAGCGGTCACGTTGTTAGGAGTTTTCTACAGGCCCCCAAATAGTAATAAAGATGTGGAGGAAGAAATTGCAAAGCAGATTATGAATAGGTGTGGAGGTCACAGAATAGTTGTCATGGGTGACTTCAACTTTCCAAATATTGATTGGAACCTTTATAGGTCAAACAGTTCGGATGGGATAGTTTTTGCACAGTGTGTGCAGGAGGGTTTCCTGACACAATATGTGGATAGGCCGACAAGAGGTGGGGCCACGTTGGATTTGGTACTGGGTAATGAACCGGGCCAAGTGTTTGATTTGTATGTGGGAGAGCACTTTGGAGATAGTGACCACAATTCGGTAACTTTCACTATTGCAATGGAGAGGGATAGGGCCATACGGCAGGGCAAGGTTTATAATTGGGGGAGGGGTAATTATGATGCGATTAGGCAAGAATTAGGGAGTATAAGATGGGAACAGAAACTATCAGGGAAAGGCACAAACAAAAAGTGGAGCTTTTTCATGGAGCAATTACTGCGTGTCCTTGATAGGTATGTCCCTGTCAGGCAGGGAGGAAATGGCCGAGTGAGAGAACCATGGTTCACAAAAGAGGTTGAATGTCTAGTCAAGAGGAAAAAGGAAGCGTATGTAAGGATGAGAAAACAAGGTTCAGTTGGGTCGATTGAGGGGTACAAGGTAGCAAGGAATGAGCTAAAAAAAGAGCTTAGGAGAGCTAGGAGGGGGCATGAGAAGTCCTTGGCGGGTCGGATCAAGAAAAACCCCAAGGCTTTTTACTCTTATGTGAGAAATAAAAGAATGACCAGGGTGAGGGTAGGGCCGGTCAAGGACAGTAGTGGGAACTTGTGCATGGAGTCCGAAGAGATAGGAGAGGTGATGAATGAATACTTTTTGTCAGTGTTCACCGAGGAGAGAGGCCATGTTCTTGAGGATGAGAGTGTGATAAAGGTGGATAGGCTGGAGGTGGTAGATGTTCTGAGGGAAGATGTTTTAGCAATTTTGAAGAACCTGAGGGTCGATAAGTCCCCTGGGCCAGATGGGATATATCCTAGGATTCTTTGGGAGGCAAGGGAGGAGATTGCAGAGCCTCTGGCTTTGATCTTTGGGTCCTCACTGTCCACGGGGATGGTGCCAGAGGACTGGAGAGTGGCGAATGTTGTTCCTCTCTTCAAGAAAGGAAATAGGAATGACCCTGGTAATTATAGGCCGGTTAGTCTTACTTCGGTGGTTGGTAAGATAATGGAAAAGGTCCTGAGGGATAGGATTTATGACCATTTGGAAAGGGGCAACTTAATCAGGGATAGTCAACACGGATTCGTGAAGGGTAAGTCTTGCCTAACAAATTTGATTGAATTCTTTGAGGAGGTAACTAAGTGTGTAGATGAAGGTAGAGCAGTTGATGTCGTATACATGGATTTTAGTAAGGCGTTTGATAAGGTTCCCCATGGTCGGCTCATGAAGAAAGTAAGGAGTTGTGGGATAGAGGGAAATTTGGCCGATTGGATAAGTAACTGGCTATCTCATAGAAGGCAGAGGGTGGTGGTGGATGGAACATTTTCGGACTGGAGACCAGTTACCAGTGGTGTGCCACAGGGGTCGGTGCTGGGTCCTCTGCTGTTTGTGATTTTTATCAATGACTTGGAGGAGGGGACTGAAGGGTGGATCAGTAAATTTGCTGATGACACCAAGATTGGTGGAGTAGTGGATGAGGTGGAGGGCAGTTGTAGGCTGCAAAGAGACATTGATAGGATGCAGAGCTGGGCCGAAAAATGGCAGATGGAATTTAACCCTGATAAGTGCGAGGTGATTCATTTTGGTAGGGCAAATTTGAATAAGGATTACAAAGTCAACGGCAGGGTTCTGAGGAACGTGGAGGAGCAGAGAGATCTGGGGGTTCATATCCACAGATCTCTGAAGGTTGCCACTCAAGTGGATAGAGCAGTAAAGAAGGCCTATGGTGTGTTGGCGTTTATTAACAGAGGGTTTGAGTTTAAGAACCGTGAGGTTATGCTGCAACTGTACAGGACCTTGGTGAGACCACATTTGGAATATTGTGTGCAGTTCTGGTCACCTCACTATAGGAAGGACGTGGAAGCATTGGAAAGAGTGCAAAGGAGATTTACCAGGATGCTGCCTGGTTTGGGGGGGAGGTCTTATGAGGAAAGATTGAGGGAGTTGGGGCTTTTCTCTTTAGAGCGGAGGAGGATGAGAGGCGACTTAATAGAGGTTTATAAGATGATGAGGGGGATAGATAGAGTGGATGTTCAGAGACTATTTCCTCGGGTAGAGGCAGCTGTTACAAGGGGGCATAACTATAAGGTGCATGGGGGGAGATATAGAAGGGATGTCCGAGGTAGATTCTTTACTCAGAGAGTGGTTGGGGTGTGGAATGGACTGCCTGCTGTGATAGTGGAGTCGGACACTTTAGGAACTTTCAAGCAGTTATTGGATAAGCACATGGAGCACGCCAGAGTGATAGGGAGTGTGATAGCTTGATCTTGGTCTCGGACAATGCTCGGCACAACATCGAGGGCCGAAGGGCCTGTACTGTGCTGTACTCTTCTATGTATCTATGTATCTATGTAGGACTGATATTTGGAGGGAGTTTGGGAGTGATTTTGGGAGGCAGTTTGGGAGTGATTTTTGGAGTGAGTTTAGGAGTGATTTTGGAAGGGGTTAAGAAGTGATTTTTGGAGCGAGTTAAGGAGTGATTTTTGGAGGGAGTTTAGGAGTGATTTTTGGAGGGAGTTTAGGAGTGATTTTTGGAGGGAATTTGGGAGTGATTTTTGGAGGGAGTTTAGGAGTGATTTTTGGAGGGAGTTTAGGAGTGATTTTTGGAGGGAGGTTGGGAGTGATATTTGGAGTGAGTTTAGGACTGATTTTTGGAGGGAGTTTGGGAGTGATATTTGGAGGGAGTTTGGGAGTGATGTTTGGAGGGAGTTTGGGAGTGAATTTGGGAGGCAGTTTGGGAGTGATTTTTGGAGTGAGTTTAGGAGTGATTTTGGAAGGGGTTAAGAAGTGATTTTTGGAGCGAGTTCAGGAGTGATATTTTGAGGGAGTTTAGGAGTGATATTTGGAGGGAGTTTAGGAGTGATATTTGGAGGGAGTTTAGGAGTGATATTTGGAGGGAGTTTTGGAGTGATATTTGGAGGGAGTTTGGGAGTGATTTTGGGAGGCAGTTTGGGAGTGATTTTTGGAGTGAGTTTAGGAGTGATTTTGGAAGGGGTTAAGAAGTGATTTTTGGAGCGAGTTAAGGAGTGATTTTTGGAGGGAGTTTAGGAGTGATTTTTGGAGGGAGTTTAGGAGTGATTTTTGGAGGGAATTTGGGAGTGATTTTTGGAGGGAGTTTAGGAGTGATTTTTGGAGGGAGTTTAGGAGTGATTTTTGGAGGGAGGTTGGGAGTGATATTTGGAGTGAGTTTAGGACTGATTTTTGGAGGGAGTTTGGGAGTGATATTTGGAGGGAGTTTGGGAGTGATGTTTGGAGGGAGTTTAGGAGTGATTTTTGGAGGGAGTTTGGGAGTGATATTTGGAGGGAGTTTGGGAGTGATGTTTGGAGGGAGTTTAGGAGTGATATTTGGAGGGAGTTTGGGAGTGATATTTGGAGGGAGTGTAGGAGTGATCTTTGGAGGGAGTTTAGGAGTGATATTTGGAGGGAGTTTAGGAGTGATATTTGGAGGGAGTTTAGGAGTGATATTTGGAGGGAGTTTAGGAGTGATATTTGGAGGGAGTTTAGGAGTGATATTATGAGGGAGTTTAGGAGTGATATTTGGAGGGAGTTTGGGAGTGATATTTGGAGGGAGTGTAGGAGTGATCTTTGGAGGGAGTTTTGGAGTGATATTTGGAGGGAGTTTAGGAGTGATATTTGGAGGGAGTTTAGGAGTGATATTTGGAGGGAGTTTAGGAGTGATATTTGGAGGAAGTTTAGGAGTGATATTTGGAGGGAGTTTCGGAGTGATATTTGGAGGGAGTGTAGGAGTGATCTTTGGAGGGAGTTTAGGAGTGATATTTGGAGGGAGTTTAGGAGTGATATTTGGAGGGAGTTTAGGAGTGATATTTGGAGGGAGTGTAGGAGTGATGTTTGAAGGGAGTTTAGGAGTGATATTTGGAGGGCGTTTAGGAGTGATATTTGGAGGGAGTTTAGGAGTGATATTTGGAGGGAGTTTAGGAGTGATATTTGGAGGGAGTGTAGGAGTGATTTTTGGAGGGAGTTTCGGAGTGATATTTGGAGGGAGTTTAGGAGTGATCTTTGGAGGGAGTTTAGGAGTGATATTTGGACGGAGTTTGGGAGTGATATTTGGAGGGAGTTTGGGAGTGATATTTGGAGGGAGTTTAGGAGTGATATTTGGAGGGAGTTTGGGAGTGATCTTTGGAGGGAGTTTAGGAGTGATATTTGGACGGAGTTTGGGAGTGATATTTGGAGGGAGTTTGGGAGTGATATTTGGAGGGAGTTAGGGCTGATTTTGGGAGGGAGTTTAGGAGTGATATTTGGAGGGAGTTTAGGAGTGATATTTGGAGGGAGTTTAGGAGTGATATTATGAGGGAGTTTAGGAGTGATATTTGGAGGGAGTTTGGGAGTGATATTTGGAGGGAGTTTAGGAGTGATATTTGGAGGGAGTTTAGTGCTGATTTTGGGAGGGAATTTAGGAGTGATTTTTGGAGGGAGTTCAGGAGTGATGTTTGGAGGGAGTTTAGGAGTGATATTTGGAGGGAATTTGGGAGTGATATTTGGAGGGAGTTTAGGAGTGATGTTTGGAGGGAGTTTATGTGTGATATTTGGAGGGAGTTTGAGAGTGATATTTGGAGGGAGTTTAGGGCTGATTTTGGGAGGGAGTTTAGGAGTGATTTTTGGAGGGAGTTTGGGAGTGATATTTGGAGGGAGTTTAGGAGTGATGTTTGGAGGGAATTTGGGAGTGATATTTGGAGGGAGTTTAGGAGTGATGTTTGGAGGGAGTTTAGGAGTGATATTTGGAGGGAGTTTAGGAGTGATATTTGGAGGGAGTTTAGGAGTGATATTTCGAGGGAGTGTAGTAGTGATTTTTGGAGGGAGTTTCGGAGTGATATTTGGAGGGAGTGTAGGAGTGATCTTTGGAGGGAGTTTAGGAGTGATATTTGGAGGGAGTTTAGGAGTGATATTTGGAGGGAGTTTAGGAGTGATATTTGTAGGGAGTTTGGGAGTGATCTTTGGAGGGAGTTTAGGAGTGATATTTGGACGGAGTTTGGGAGTGATATTATGAGGGAGTTTAGGAGTGATATTTGGAGGGAGTTTAGGGCTGATTTTGGGTGGGAGTTTAGGAGTGAATTTTGGAGGGAGTTTAGGAGTGATATTTGGAGGGAGTTTAGGAGTGATATTTGGAGGGTGTGATCTTTGGAGGGAGTTTAGGAGTGATATTATGAGGGAGTTTAGGAGTGATATTTGGAGGGAGTTTGGGAGTGATATTTGGAGGGAGTGTAGGAGTGATCTTTGGAGGGAGTTTAGGAGTGATATTTGGAGGGAGTTTAGGAGTGATATTTGGAGGGAGTTTAGGAGTGATATTTGGAGGGAGTTTAGGAGTGATATTTGGAGGGAGTTTAGGAGTGATATTTGGAGGGAGTTTTGGAGTGATATTTGGAGGGAGTGTAGGAGTGATCTTTGGAGGGAGTTTAGGAGTGATATTTGGAGGGAGTTTAGGAGTGATATTTGGAGGGAGTTTCAGAGTGATGTTTGGAGGGAGTGGGGAGTGTAGGAGTGATCTTTGGAGGGAGTTTAGGAGTGATATTTGGAGGGAGTTTAGGAGTGATATTTGGAGGGAGTTTAGGAGTGATATTTGGAGGGAGTTTAGGAGTGATATTTGGAGGGAGTGTAGGAGTGATCTTTGGAGGGAGTTTAGGAGTGATATTTGGAGGGAGTTTAGGAGTGATATTTGGAGGGAGTTTAGGAGTGATATCTGGAGGGAGTTTAGGAGTGATATTTGGAGGGAGTTTAGGAGTGATATTTGGAGGGAGTTTGGGAGTGATCTTTGGAGGGAGTTTAGGAGTGATATTTGGACGAGTTTGGGAGTGATATTATGAGGGAGTTTAGGAGTGATATTTGGAGGGAATTTAGGGCTGATTTTGGGAGGGAGTTTAGGAGTGATTTTTGGAGGGAGTTTAGGAGTGATATTTGGAGGGCGTTTGGAGTGATATTATGAGGGAGTTTAGGAGTGATATTTGGAGGGAGTTTGGGAGTGATATTTGGAGGGAGTGTAGGAGTGATCTTTGGAGGGAGTTTGGGAGTGATATTTGGAGGGAGTATAGGAGTGATATTTGGAGGGAGTTTAGGAGTGATATTTGGAGGGAGTTTAGGAGTGATATTTGGAGGGAGTTTAGGAGTGATATTTGGAGGGAGTTTAGGAGTGATATTTGGAGGGAGTTTAGGAGTGATATTTGGAGGGAGTGTAGGAGTGATCTTTGGAGGGAGTTTAGGAGTGATATTTGGAGGGAGTTTAGGAGTGCTATTTGGAGGGAGTTTAGGAGTGATATTTGGAGGGAGTTTAGGAGTGATATTTGGAGGAAGTTTAGGAGTGATATTTGGAGGGAGTTTCGGAGTGATATTTGGAGGGAGTGTAGGAGTGATCTTTGGAGGGAGTTTAGGAGTGATATTTGGAGGGAGTTTAGGAGTGATATTTGGAGGGAGTTTAGGAGTGATATTTGGAGGGAGTGTAGGAGTGATCTTTGAAGGGAGTTTAGGAGTGATATTTGGAGGGCGTTTAGGAGTGATATTTGGAGGGAGTTTAGGAGTGATATTTGGAGGGAGTTTAGGAGTGATATTTGGAGGGAGTGTAGGAGTGATTTTTGGAGGGAGTTTCGGAGTGATATTTGGAGGGAGTGTAGGAGTGATCTTTGGAGGGAGTTTAGGAGTGATATTTGGACGGAGTTTGGGAGTGATATTTGGAGGGAGTTTGGGAGTGGTATTTGGAGGGAGTTTAGGAGTGATATTTGGAGGGAGTTTGGGAGTGATCTTTGGAGGGAGTTTAGGAGTGATATTTGGACGGAGTTTGGGAGTGATATTTGGAGGGAGTTTGGGAGTGATATTTGGAGGGAGTTAGGGCAGATTTTGGGAGGGAGTTTAGGAGTGATATTTGGAGGGAGTTTAGGAGTGATATTTGGAGGGAGTTTAGGAGTGATATTATGAGGGAGTTTAGGAGTGATATTTGGAGGGAGTTTGGGAGTGATATTTGGAGGGAGTTTAGGAGTGATATTTGGAGGGAGTTTAGTGCTGATTTTGGGAGGGAATTTAGGAGTGATTTTTGGAGGGAGTTCAGGAGTGATGTTTGGAGGGAGTTTAGGAGTGATATTTGGAGGGAATTTGGGAGTGATATTTGGAGGGAGTTCAGGAGTGATATTTGGAGGGAATTTAGGAGTGATTTTTGGAGGGAGTTCAGGAGTGATATTTGGAGGGAGTTTAGGAGTGATGTTTGGAGGGAGTTTATGTGTGATATTTGGAGGGAGTTTAGGGCTGATTTTGGGAGGGAGTTTGGGAGTGATATTTGGAGGGAGTTTAGGAGTGATGTTTGGAGGGAATTTGGGAGTGATATTTGGAGGGAGTTTAGGAGTGATGTTTGGAGGGAATTTAGGAGTGATATTTGGAGGGAATTTGGGAGTGATATTTGGAGGGAGTTTAGGAGTGATATTCGGAGGGAGATTAGGGCTGATTTTGGGAGGGAGTTTCGGAGTGATATTTGGAGGGAGTTTAGGAGTGATATTTGGAGGGAGTTTGAGAGTGATATTTGGAGGGAGTTTAGGAGTGATATTTGGAGGGAGTTTAGGAGTGATATTTGGAGGGAGTTTGAGGGTGATATTTGGAGGGAGTGTAGGAGTGATTTTTGGAGGGAGTTTTGGAGTGATATTTGGAGGGAGTTTGGGAGTGATAATTGGAGGGAGTTTAGGAGTGATATTTGGAGGGAGTTTAGGAGTGATATTTGGAGGGAGTTTAGGAGTGATATTTGGAGGGAGTTTAGGAGTGATATTTGGAGGGAGTTTAGGAGTGATATTTGGAGGGAGTTTCGGAGTGATATTTGGAGGGAGTGTAGGAGTGATCTTTGGAGGGAGTTTAGGAGTGATATTTGGAGGGAGTTTAGGAGTGATATTTGGAGGGAGTTTAGGAGTGATATTTGGAGGGAGTTTAGGAGTGATATTTGGAGGGAGTGTAGGAGTGATCTTTGGAGGGAGTTTGGGAGTGATATTTGGAGGGAGTTTCAGAGTGATGTTTGGAGGGAGTGGGGAGTGTAGGAGTGATCTTTGGAGGGAGTTTAGGAGTGATATTTGGAGGGAGTTTAGGAGTGATATTTGGAGGGAGTTTAGGAGTGATATTTGGAGGGAGTTTAGGAGTGATATTTGGAGGGAGTGTAGGAGTGATCTTTGGAGGGAGTTTAGGAGTGATATTTGGAGGGAGTTTAGGAGTGATATTTGGAGGGAGTTTAGGAGTGATATTTGGAGGGAGTTTAGGAGTGATATTTGGAGGGAGTTTAGGAGTGATATTTGGAGGGAGTTTAGGAGTGATATTTGGAGGGAGTTTAGGAGTGATATTTGGAGGGAGTGTAGGAGTGATCTTTGGAGGGAGTTTAGGAGTGATATTTGGAGGGAGTTTAGGAGTGATATTTGGAGGGAGTTTAGGAGTGATATTTGGAGGGAGTTTAGGAGTGATATTTGGAGGGAGTTTAGGAGTGATATTTGGAGGGAGTTTGGGAGTGATCTTTGGAGGGAGTTTAGGAGTGATATTTGGACGAGTTTGGGAGTGATATTATGAGGGAGTTTAGGAGTGATATTTGGAGGGAATTTAGGGCTGATTTTGGGAGGGAGTTTAGGAGTGATTTTTGGAGGGAGTTTAGGAGTGATATTTGGAGGGCGTTTGGAGTGATATTATGAGGGAGTTTAGGAGTGATATTTGGAGGGAGTTTGGGAGTGATATTTGGAGGGAGTGTAGGAGTGATCTTTGGAGGGAGTTTAGGAGTGATATTTGGAGGGAGTATAGGAGTGATATTTGGAGGGAGTTTAGGAGTGATATTTGGAGGGAGTTTAGGAGTGATATTTGGAGGGAGTTTAGGAGTGATATTATGAGGGAGTTTAGGAGTGATATTTGGAGGGAGTTTGGGAGTGATATTTGGAGGGAGTGTAGGAGTGATCTTTGGAGGGAGTTTAGGAGTGATATTTGGAGGGAGTTTAGGAGTGATATTTGGAGGGAGTTTAGGAGTGATATTTGGAGGGAGTTTAGGAGTGATATTTGGAGGAAGTTTAGGAGTGATATTTGGAGGGAGTTTCGGAGTGATATTTGGAGGGAGTGTAGGAGTGATCTTTGGAGGGAGTTTAGGAGTGATATTTGGAGGGAGTTTAGGAGTGATATTTGGAGGGAGTTTAGGAGTGATATTTGGAGGGAGTGTAGGAGTGATCTTTGAAGGGAGTTTAGGAGTGATATTTGGAGGGCGTTTAGGAGTGATATTTGGAGGGAGTTTAGGAGTGATATTTGGAGGGAGTTTAGGAGTGATATTTGGAGGGAGTGTAGGAGTGATTTTTGGAGGGAGTTTCGGAGTGATATTTGGAGGGAGTGTAGGAGTGATCTTTGGAGGGAGTTTAGGAGTGATATTTGGACGGAGTTTGGGAGTGATATTTGGAGGGAGTTTGGGAGTGGTATTTGGAGGGAGTTTAGGAGTGATATTTGGAGGGAGTTTGGGAGTGATCTTTGGAGGGAGTTTAGGAGTGATATTTGGACGGAGTTTGGGAGTGATATTTGGAGGGAGTTTGGGAGTGATATTTGGAGGGAGTTAGGGCAGATTTTGGGAGGGAGTTTAGGAGTGATATTTGGAGGGAGTTTAGGAGTGATATTTGGAGGGAGTTTAGGAGTGATATTATGAGGGAGTTTAGGAGTGATATTTGGAGGGAGTTTGGGAGTGATATTTGGAGGGAGTTTAGGAGTGATATTTGGAGGGAGTTTAGTGCTGATTTTGGGAGGGAATTTAGGAGTGATTTTTGGAGGGAGTTCAGGAGTGATGTTTGGAGGGAGTTTAGGAGTGATATTTGGAGGGAATTTGGGAGTGATATTTGGAGGGAGTTCAGGAGTGATATTTGGAGGGAATTTAGGAGTGATTTTTGGAGGGAGTTCAGGAGTGATATTTGGAGGGAGTTTAGGAGTGATGTTTGGAGGGAGTTTATGTGTGATATTTGGAGGGAGTTTAGGGCTGATTTTGGGAGGGAGTTTGGGAGTGATATTTGGAGGGAGTTTAGGAGTGATGTTTGGAGGGAATTTGGGAGTGATATTTGGAGGGAGTTTAGGAGTGATGTTTGGAGGGAATTTAGGAGTGATATTTGGAGGGAATTTGGGAGTGATATTTGGAGGGAGTTTAGGAGTGATATTCGGAGGGAGATTAGGGCTGATTTTGGGAGGGAGTTTCGGAGTGATATTTGGAGGGAGTTTAGGAGTGATATTTGGAGGGAGTTTGAGAGTGATATTTGGAGGGAGTTTAGGAGTGATATTTGGAGGGAGTTTAGGAGTGATATTTGGAGGGAGTTTGAGGGTGATATTTGGAGGGAGTGTAGGAGTGATTTTTGGAGGGAGTTTTGGAGTGATATTTGGAGGGAGTTTGGGAGTGATAATTGGAGGGAGTTTAGGAGTGATATTTGGAGGGAGTTTAGGAGTGATATTTGGAGGGAGTTTAGGAGTGATATTTGGAGGGAGTTTCGGAGTGATATTTGGAGGGAGTTTAGGAGTGATATTTGGAGGGAGTTTCGGAGTGATATTTGGAGGGAGTGTAGGAGTGATCTTTGGAGGGAGTTTAGGAGTGATATTTGGAGGGAGTTTAGGAGTGATATTTGGAGGGAGTTTAGGAGTGATATTTGGAGGGAGTTTAGGAGTGATATTTGGAGGGAGTGTAGGAGTGATCTTTGGAGGGAGTTTGGGAGTGATATTTGGAGGGAATTTGGGAGTGATATTTGGAGGGAGTTTAGGGCTGATTTTGGGACGGAGTTTAGGAGTGATTTTTGGAGGGAGTGTCGGAGTGATATTTGGAGGGAGTGTAGGAGTGATCTTTGGAGGGAGTTTAGGAGTGATATTTGGAGGGAGTTTAGGAGTGATATTTGGAGGGAGTTTAGGAGTGATATTTGGAGGGAGTGTAGGAGTGATCTTTGAAGGGAGTTTAGGAGTGATATTTGGAGGGCGTTTAGGAGTGATATTTGGAGGGAGTTTAGGAGTGATATTTGGAGGAAGTTTAGGAGTGATATTTGGAGGGAGTTTCGGAGTGATATTTGGAGGGAGTGTAGGAGTGATCTTTGGAGGGAGTTTAGGAGTGATATTTGGAGGGAGTTTAGGAGTGATATTTGGAGGGAGTGTAGGAGTGATCTTTGAAGGGAGTTTAGGAGTGATATTTGGAGGGCGTTTAGGAGTGATATTTGGAGGGAGTTTAGGAGTGATATTTGGAGGGAGTTTAGGAGTGATATTTGGAGGGAGTGTAGGAGTGATTTTTGGAGGGAGTTTCGGAGTGATATTTGGAGGGAGTGTAGGAGTGATCTTTGGAGGGAGTTTAGGAGTGATATTTGGACGGAGTTTGGGAGTGATATTTGGAGGGAGTTTGGGAGTGGTATTTGGAGGGAGTTTAGGAGTGATATTTGGAGGGAGTTTGGGAGTGATCTTTGGAGGGAGTTTAGGAGTGATATTTGGACGGAGTTTGGGAGTGATATTTGGAGGGAGTTTGGGAGTGATATTTGGAGGGAGTTAGGGCAGATTTTGGGAGGGAGTTTAGGAGTGATATTTGGAGGGAGTTTAGGAGTGATATTTGGAGGGAGTTTAGGAGTGATATTATGAGGGAGTTTAGGAGTGATATTTGGAGGGAGTTTGGGAGTGATATTTGGAGGGAGTTTGGGAGTGGTATTTGGAGGGAGTTTAGGAGTGATATTTGGAGGGAGTTTGGGAGTGATCTTTGGAGGGAGTTTAGGAGTGATATTTGGACGGAGTTTGGGAGTGATATTTGGAGGGAGTTTGGGAGTGATATTTGGAGGGAGTTAGGGCAGATTTTGGGAGGGAGTTTAGGAGTGATATTTGGAGGGAGTTTAGGAGTGATATTTTGAGGGAGTTTAGGAGTGATATTATGAGGGAGTTTAGGAGTGATATTTGGAGGGAGTTTGGGAGTGATATTTGGAGGGAGTTTAGGAGTGATATTTGGAGGGAGTTTAGTGCTGATTTTGGGAGGGAATTTAGGAGTGATTTTTGGAGGGAGTTCAGGAGTGATGTTTGGAGGGAGTTTAGGAGTGATATTTGGAGGGAATTTGGGAGTGATATTTGGAGGGAGTTCAGGAGTGATATTTGGAGGGAATTTAGGAGTGATTTTTGGAGGGAGTTCAGGAGTGATATTTGGAGGGAGTTTAGGAGTGATGTTTGGAGGGAGTTTATGTGTGATATTTGGAGGGAGTTTAGGGCTGATTTTGGGAGGGAGTTTGGGAGTGATATTTGGAGGGAGTTTAGGAGTGATGTTTGGAGGGAATTTGGGAGTGATATTTGGAGGGAGTTTAGGAGTGATGTTTGGAGGGAATTTAGGAGTGATATTTGGAGGGAATTTGGGAGTGATATTTGGAGGGAGTTTAGGAGTGATATTCGGAGGGAGATTAGGGCTGATTTTGGGAGGGAGTTTAGGAGTGATATTTGGAGGGAGTTTAGGAGTGATATTTGGAGGGAGTTTGAGAGTGATATTTGGAGGGAGTTTAGGAGTGATATTTGGAGGGAGTTTAGGAGTGATATTTGGAGGGAGTTTGAGAGTGATATTTGGAGGGAGTGTAGGAGTGATTTTTGGAGGGAGTTTTGGAGTGATATTTGGAGGGAGTTTGGGAGTGATAATTGGAGGGAGTTTAGGAGTGATATTTGGAGGGAGTTTAGGAGTGATGTTTGGAGGGAATTTAGGAGTGATATTTGGAGGGAATTTGGGAGTGATATTTGGAGGGAGTTTAGGAGTGATATTTGGAGGGAGTTTAGGAGTGATATTTGGAGGGAGTTTAGGAGTGATATTTGGAGGGAGTTTAGGAGTGATATTTGGAGGGAGTTTCGGAGTGATATTTGGAGGGAGTGTAGGAGTGATCTTTGGAGGGAGTTTAGGAGTGATATTTGGAGGGAGTTTAGGAGTGATATTTGGAGGGAGTTTAGGAGTGATATTTGGAGGGAGTTTAGGAGTGATATTTGGAGGGAGTGTAGGAGTGATCTTTGGAGGGAGTTTGGGAGTGATATTTGGAGGGAATTTGGGAGTGATATTTGGAGGGAGTTTAGGAGTGATATTTGGAGGGAGTTTAGTGCTGATTTTGGGAGGGAATTTAGGAGTGATTTTTGGAGGGAGTTCAGGAGTGATGTTTGGAGGGAGTTTAGGAGTGATATTTGGAGGGAATTTGGGAGTGATATTTGGAGGGAGTTCAGGAGTGATATTTGGAGGGAATTTAGGAGTGATTTTTGGAGGGAGTTCAGGAGTGATATTTGGAGGGAGTTTAGGAGTGATGTTTGGAGGGAGTTTATGTGTGATATTTGGAGGGAGTTTAGGGCTGATTTTGGGAGGGAGTTTGGGAGTGATATTTGGAGGGAGTTTAGGAGTGATGTTTGGAGGGAATTTGGGAGTGATATTTGGAGGGAGTTTAGGAGTGATGTTTGGAGGGAATTTAGGAGTGATATTTGGAGGGAATTTGGGAGTGATATTTGGAGGGAGTTTAGGAGTGATATTCGGAGGGAGATTAGGGCTGATTTTGGGAGGGAGTTTAGGAGTGATATTTGGAGGGAGTTTAGGAGTGATATTTGGAGGAGTTTGAGAGTGATATTTGGAGGGAGTTTAGGAGTGATATTTGGAGGGAGTTTAGGAGTGATATTTGGAGGGAGTTTGAGAGTGATATTTGGAGGGAGTGTAGGAGTGATTTTTGGAGGGAGTTTTGGAGTGATATTTGGAGGGAGTTTGGGAGTGATAATTGGAGGGAGTTTAGGAGTGATATTTGGAGGGAGTTTAGGAGTGATGTTTGGAGGGAATTTAGGAGTGATATTTGGAGGGAATTTGGGAGTGATATTTGGAGGGAGTTTAGGAGTGATATTTGGAGGGAGTTTAGGAGTGATATTTGGAGGGAGTTTAGGAGTGATATTTGGAGGGAGTTTAGGAGTGATATTTGGAGGGAGTTTCGGAGTGATATTTGGAGGGAGTGTAGGAGTGATCTTTGGAGGGAGTTTAGGAGTGATATTTGGAGGGAGTTTAGGAGTGATATTTGGAGGGAGTTTAGGAGTGATATTTGGAGGGAGTTTAGGAGTGATATTTGGAGGGAGTGTAGGAGTGATCTTTGGAGGGAGTTTGGGAGTGATATTTGGAGGGAATTTGGGAGTGATATTTGGAGGGAGTTTAGGGCTGATTTTGGGACGGAGTTTAGGAGTGATTTTTGGAGGGAGTGTCGGAGTGATATTTGGAGGGAGTTTAGGAGTGATATTTGGAGGGAGTTTGGGAGTGATATTTGGAGGGAGTTTAGGAGTGATATTTGGAGGGAGTTTGGGAGTGATATTTGGAGGGAGTTTAGGGCTGATTTTGGGAGGGAGTTTAGGAGTGATATTTGGAGGGAGTTTGGGAGTGATATTTGGAGGGAGTTTGGGAGTAATTTTTGGAGGGAGTTCAGGAGTGATGTTTGGAGGGAGTTTAGGAGTGATATTTGGAGGGAATTTGGGAGTGATATTTGGAGGGAGTTTAGGAGTGATGTTTGGAGGGAATTTGGGAGTGATATTTGGAGGGAGTTTAGGAGTGATGTTTGGAGGGAATTTAGGAGTGATATTTGGAGGGAATTTGGGAGTGATATTTGGAGGGAGTTTAGGAGTGATATTTGGAGGGAGTTTAGGAGTGATTTTTGGAGGGAGTTTGGGAGTGATATTTGGAGGGAGTTTAGGAGTGATATTTGGAGGGAGTTTGGGAGTAATTTTGGGAGGGAGTTTGGGAGTGATATTTGGAGGAAATTTAGCAGTGATATTTGAAGGTAATTCAGGAGTGATATTTGGAGGGAATTTAGGAGTGATATTTGGAGGGAGTTTAGGAGTGATGTTTGGAGGGAATTTAGGAGTGATATTTGGAGGGAGTTTAGGAGTGATATTTGGAGGGAGTTTAGGGCTGATTTTGGGAGGGAGTTTAGGAGTGATATTTGGAGGGAGTTTGGGAGTGATTTTTGGAGGGAGTTTAGGGCTGATTTTTGGAGGGAGTTTAGGAGTGATATTTGGAGGGAGTTTGGGAGTGATATTTGGAGGGAGTTTGGGAGTGATATTTGGAGGGAGTTTGGGAGTGATATTTGGAGGGAGTTTGGGAGTGATATTTGGAGGGAGTTTGGGAGTGATATTTGGAGGGAGTGTAGGAGTGATATTTGGAGTGAGTTTAGGAGTGATATTTGGTGGGAGTTTAGGAGTGATATTTGGAGGGAGTTTGGGAGTGATATTTGGAGGGAGTTTGGGAGTGATATTTGGAGGGAGTTTGGGAGTGATATTTGGAGGGAGTTTAGGAGTGATATTTGGAGGGAGTTTGGGAGTGATATTTGGAGGAACTTTAGGAGTGATATTTGAAGGGAATTCAGGAGTGATATTTGGAGGGAATTTAGGAGTGATATTTGGAGGGAGTTTAGGAGTGATGTTTGGAGGGAATTTAGGAGTGATATTTGGAGGGAGTTTAGGAGTGATATTTGGAGGGAGTTTAGGGCTGATTTTGGGAGGGAGTTTAGGAGTGATATTTGGAGGGAGTTTGAGAGTGATATTTGGAGGGAGTTTAGGAGTGATATTTGGAGGGAGTTTAGGAGTGATATTTGGAGGGAGTTTGGGGGTGATAATTGGAGGGAGTTTAGGAGTGATATTTGGAGGGAGTTTTGGAGTGATATTTGGAGGGAGTTTAGGAGTGATGTTTGGAGGGAATTTAGGAGTGATATTTGGAGGGAATTTGGGAGTGATATTTGGAGGGAGTTTAGGAGTGATATTTGGAGGGAGTTTAGGAGTGATATTTGGAGGGAGTTTAGGAGTGATATTTGGAGGGAGTTTAGGAGTGATATTTGGAGGGAGTTTAGGAGTGATATTTGGAGGGAGTTTAGGAGTGATATTTGGAGGGAGTTTAGGAGTGATATTTGGAGGGAGTTTCGGAGTGATATTTGGAGGGAGTGTAGGAGTGATCTTTGGAGGGAGTTTAGGAGTGATATTTGGAGGGAGTTTAGGAGTGATATTTGGAGGGAGTTTAGGAGTGATATTTGGAGGGAGTTTCGGAGTGATATTTGGAGGGAGTGTAGGAGTGATATTTGGAGGGAGTTTAGGAGTGATATTTGGAGGGAGTTTAGGAGTGATATTTGGAGGGAGTGTAGGAGTGATTTTTGGAGGGAGTTTCAGAGTGATATTTGGAGGGAGTGTAGGAGTGATCTTTGGAGGGAGTTTAGGAGTGATATTTGGAGGGAGTGTAGGAGTGATGTTTGGAGGGAGTTTAGGAGTGATATTATGAGGGAGTTTAGGAGTGATATTTGTAGGGTGTTTAGGAGTGATATTTGGAGGGATTGTAGGAGTGATCTTTGGAGGGAGTTTAGGAGTGATATTTGGAGGGAGTTTAGGAGTGATATTTGGAGGGAGTGTAGGAGTGATATTTGGAGGGAGTTTAGGAGTGATATTTGGAGGGAGTTTAGGAGTGATATTTGGAGGGAGTGTAGGAGTGATTTTTGGAGGGAGTTTCAGAGTGATATTTGGAGGGAGTGTAGGAGTGATCTTTGGAGGGAGTTTAGGAGTGATATTTGGAGGGAGTGTAGGAGTGATGTTTGGAGGGAGTTTAGGAGTGATATTATGAGGGAGTTTAGGAGTGATATTTGTAGGGTGTTTAGGAGTGATATTTGGAGGGAGTGTAGGAGTGATCTTTGGAGGGAGTTTAGGAGTGATATTTGGAGGGAGTTTAGGAGTGATATTTGGAGGGAGTTTAGGAGTGATATTTGGAGGGAGTTTCGGAGTGATATTTGGAGGGAGTGTAGGAGTGATATTTGGAGGGAGTTTAGGAGTGATATTTGGAGGGAGTTTAGGAGTGATATTTGGAGGGAGTGTAGGAGTGATTTTTGGAGGGAGTTTCAGAGTGATATTTGGAGGGAGTGTAGGAGTGATCTTTGGAGGGAGTTTAGGAGTGATATTTGGAGGGAGTTTAGGAGTGATATTTGGAGGGAGTTTAGGAGTGATATTTGGAGGGAGTTTGGGAGTGATCTTTGGAGGGAGTTTAGGAGTGATTTTTGGAGGGAGTGTAGGAGTGATATTTGGAGGGAGTTTAGGAGTGATATTTGGAGGGAGTTTGGGAGTGATATTTGGAGGGAGTTTAGGAGTGATATTTGGAGGGAGTTTAGGAGTGATATTTGGAGGGAGTTTAGGAGTGATTTTTGGAGGGAGTGTAGGAGTGATATTTGGAGGGAGTTTAGGAGTGATATTTGGAGGGAGTTTGGGAGTGATATTTGGAGGGAGTTTAGGAGTGATATTTGGAGGGAGTTTAGGGCTGACTTTGGGAGGGAGTTTAGGAGTGATATTTGGAGGGAGTTTGGGAGTGATTTTTGGAGGGAGTTTAGGAGTGATATTTGGAGGGAGTTTGGGAGTAATTTTTGGAGGGAGTTCAGGAGTGATGTTTGGAGGGAGTTTAGGAGTGATATTTGGAGGGAATTAAGGGTGATGTTTGGAGGGAATTTAGGAGTAATTTTTGGAGGGAGTTTGGGAGTGATATTTGGAGGGAGTTTGGGATTGATATTTGGAGGGAATTTCGGAGTGACATTTGGAGGGAGTTTAGGAGTGATATTTGGAGGGAGTTTGGGAGTAATTTTTGAGGGAGTTCAGGGAGTGATGTTTGGAGGGAGTTTAGGAGTGATATTTGGAGGGAATTAAGGGTGATGTTTGGAGGGAATTTAGGAGTAATTTTTGAGGGAGTTTGGGAGTGATATTTGGAGGGAGTTTGGGATTGATATTTGGAGGGAATTTCGGAGTGACATTTGGAGGGAGTTTAGGAGTGATATTTGGAGGGAATTTGGGAGTGATATTTGGAGTGAGTTTAGGAGTGATTTTTAGAGGCAGTTTGGGAGTGATTTTTGGAGGGAGTTTAGGAGTGATGTTTGGAGGGAGTTTAGGAGTGATGTTTGGAGGGAGTTTAGGAGTGATATTTAAGGGAATTTGGGAGTGATATTTGGAGGGAGTTTAGGAGTGATATTTGGAGGGAGTTTGGGAGTGATATTTGGAGGGAATTTGGGAGTGATATTTGGAGGGAGTTTAGGGCTGATTTTTGGAGGGAGTTTAGGAGTGATATTTGGAGGGAGTTTAGGAGTGATATTTGGAGGGAGTTTGGGAGTGATATTTGGAGGGAGTTTAGGGCTGATTTTTGGAGGGAATTTAGGAGTGATATTTGGAGGGAGTTTAGGAGTGATATTTGGAGGGAGTTTGGGAGTGATTTTTGGTGGCAGTTAGGAGTGATATTTGGAGGGAGTTTGGGAGTGATATTTGGTGGCAGTTAGGAGTGATATTTGGAGGGAGTTTAGGAGTGATATTTGGAGGGAGTTTAGGAGTGATATTTGGAGGAAGTTTAGGGATGATTTTTGGAGGGAGTTTAGGAGTGATATTTGGAGGGAGTTTAGGGCTGATTTTTGGAGGGAATTTAGGAGTGATATTTGGAGGGAGTTTAGGAGTGATATTTGGAGGGAGTTTAGGAGTGATTTTTGGAGGGAGTTTGGGAGTGATATTTGGAGGGAGTTTAAGAGTCATTTGTGGAGGGGGTTAAGGAGTGATATTTGGTGGCAGTTAGGAGTGATATTTGGAGGGAGTTTAGGAGTGATATTTGGAGGGAGTTTAGGAGTGATTTTTGGAGGGAGTTTAGGAGTGATTTTGGAGGGAGTTTAGGAGTGATTTTTGGAGGAAGTTTAGGAGTCATATTGGGAGGAAGTTTGGGAGTGATATTGGAGGGAGTTTCGGAGTGATATTTGGAGGGAGTTTAGGAGTGATATTTGGCGGGAGTTTAGGAGTGATTTTTGGGCGGAGTTCAGCAGTGATTTTTGGAGGGAGTTTAGGAGATATATTTACAGGGAGTTTAGGTGTGATAGAAACATAGAAACATAGAAGATAGGAGCAGGAGTAGGCCATTCGGCCCCTCGAGCCTGCTCTGCTATTCGATGAGATCATGGCTGATCATCTAAACTCAGTACCCTGTACCTGCCTTCTCCCCATATCCCTTGATACCTTTAGCTTTAAGAAATATATCTAACTCATCTTTGAATATATTTAATGACTTCGCCTCAACTACCTTCTGTGGTAGAGAATTCCACAGGTTCACCACTCTCTGGGTGAAGAAATTCTTCCTCATTTCTGTCCTAAATGGTTTACCCGTTATCCGTAGATTATGACCCCTGGTTCTAGACTCTCCAACCATCGGGAACATTGTTCCTGCATCTAGTTTGTCCAGACCTGTCAGAATTTTATATGTTTCGATGAGATCCCCTCTCATTCTTCTATACTCCAGTGAGTATAAGCCCAATCGACCCAATCTCTCCTCATATGTCATTCCTGCCATCCTTGTGAATCTTCGCTGAACTCCTTCCATGGCAAGAACATCCTTCCTCAGATAAGGCGACCAAAACTGCACACAGTACTCAAGGTGTGGTCTCACCAAGGCCCTGTACAACTGCAGCAGGACATCCCTGTTCCTATACTCAAACCCTTTCGCTATGAAGGCCAACATACCATTTGCCTTCTTCACTGCCTGCTGCACCTGCATGCTTACTTTCAGCGACTGGTGCACAAGGACACCCAGGTCTCGTTGCACTTCCCCTTCTCCCAATCTATTGCCATTCAGATAATAGTCTGCCTTTCTGTTTTTGACACCAAAGTGGACAACCTCGCACTTATCCACGTTATATTGCATCTGCCACGCTTCTGCCCACTCACCCAACCTGTCCAGATCATCCTGGAGTTTCTCGCTATCCTCCTCGCTGCACACACTCCCACCCAGCTTTGTGTCATCTGCAAACTTGGAGATATTACATTTAATTCCCTTATCTAGATCATTAATGTATATTGTGAATAGCTGGGGCCCAAGGACCGATCCCTGCGGTACCCCACTAGTCACTGCTTGCCACTCGGAAAAAGACCCATTAATTCCTACTCTCTGCTTTCTGTCCATCAACCAGTTCTCTATCCAAATCAATACCTTGCCCCCAATCCCATGTGCCTTAACTTTATCCGCTAATCTCTTATGCGGGACCTTATCGAAAGCCTTTTGAAAGTCCAAATACACCACATCTACTGGTTCTCCCTTATCTATTTTCCCAGTTGCATCCTCAAAAAATTCCAGTAGAGTAGTCAAGCACGATTTACCTTTTGTAAATCCATGTTGACTTTGTCCGATCCTGTCACTGTTTTTCAAATGCTCAGCTATTACATCCTTTATAATGGACTCTAGCATTTTCCCCACTACCGATGTCAGGCTTACCGGTCTGTAATTCCCCGCTTTCTCTCTACCACCCTTTTTGAATAGTGGGGTAACATTAGCTACCCTCCAATCCATGGGTACAGTTCCAGATTCCATCGAATGTTGGAAGATGATCAGCAATGCATCTACTATTTCTAGGGCCACTTCCTTAAGTACCCTAGGATGTAGATTATCAGGCCCTGGGGATTTATCGGCCTTCAATACCGTCAATTTCCCTAACACCATTTCCCTGCAAATACTGATTTCTTTCAGTTCCTCCCTTTCATCAGACCGTATGTTCTCCAACATCTCTGGGAGGTTATTTGTGTCCTCCTTTGTGAAGACAGAACCAAAATATGCATTTAATTGGGCTGCCATTTCTTTGTTCCCCATTATAACTTCCCCCCGCTTCTGACTGCAAGGGACCTACACTTGATTTCACTAATCTTTTTCTCTTCACATATCTATAAAAGCTCTTACAGTCAGTTTTTATGTTCCCAGCAAGCTTACTTTCATATTCTATTTTCCCCTTCTTAATTAATCCCTTTGTCCTCCTTTGTTGAATCCTAAACTGCTCCCAATCCTCAGGGCTACCGCTTTTACTGGCCAATTTATATGCCCTCTCCTTGGATCTTATGCTATCCCTAATTTCCCTTGTTATTTGAAGGCAGTTTAGGAGTGATATTTGGAGGGAGTTTAGGAGTGATATTTGGAGGGAGTTTGGGAGTGATATTTGGAGGGAGTTTAGGAGTGATATTTGGAGGGAGTTTAGGAGAGATTTTTGGAGGCAGTTTAGGAGTGATTTTTGGAGTGAGTTTAGCAGTGATTTTGGAAGGGGTTAAGAAGTGATTTTTGGAGCGAGTTAAGGAGTGATATTTTGAGGGAGTTTGGGAGTGATATTTGGAGGGAGTTTAGGAGTGATTTTTGGAGGGAGTTTGGGTGTGATATTTGGAGGGAGTTTGGGAGTGATATTTGGAGGGAGTTTAGGAGTGATATTTGGAGGGAGTTTAGGAGTGATTTTTGGAGGGAGTTTAGGAGTGATATTTGGAGGGAGTTTGGGAGTGATATTTGGAGGGAGTTTAGAACTGATTTTTGGAGGGAGTTTAGGAGTGATATTTGGAGGGAGTTTGGGAGTGATATTTGGAGGGAGTTTAGGAGTGATATTTGAAGGGAATTCAGGAGTGATATTTGAAGGGAATTTGAGTGATAATTGGAGGGAGTTTAGGAGTGATATTTGGAGGCAGTTTGGGAGTGATATTTGGAGGGAGTTTAGGAGTGATATTTGGAGGGAGTTTAGGAGTGATATTTGGAGGGAGTTTAGGAGTGATTTTTGGAGGGAGTTTAGGAGTGATATTTGGAGGGAGTTTAGGAGTGATATTTGGAGGGAGTTTGGGAGTGATATTTGGACGGAGTTTCGGAGAGATTTTTGGAGGGAGTTTACGAGTGATTTTTGGAGCGCGTTTGGAGTGATTTTTGGAGGGAGTTTAGGAGTGATATTTGGAGGGAGTTTAGGAGTGATATTTGGAGGGAGTTTAGAAGTGATATTTGGAGGGAGTTTAGGAGTGATATTTGGAGGGAGTTTAGGAGTGATTTTTGGAGGGAGTTTGGGAGTGATATTTGGAGGGAGTTTAGGAGTGATTTTTGGAGGGAGTTTAGGAGTGATATTTGGAGGGAGTTTAGAAGTGATATTTGGAGGGAGTTTAGGAGTGATATTTGGAGGGAGTTTAGGAGTGATTTTTGGAGGGAGTTTGGGAGTGATATTTGGAGGGAGTTTAGGAGTGATTTTTGGAGGGAGTTTAGGAGTGATATTTGGAGGGAGTTTGGGAGTGATATTTGGAGGGAGTTTAGGAGTGATATTTGGAGGGAGTTTAGAAGTGATATTTGGAGGGAGTTTAGGAGTGATATTTGGAGGGAGTTTAGAAGTGATATTTGGAGGGAGTTTGGGAGTGATATTTGGAGGGAGTTTAGGAGTGATTTTTGGAGGGAGTTTAGGAGTGATATTTGGAGGGAGTTTGGGAGTGATATTTGGAGGGAGTTTAGAACTGATTTTTGGAGGGAGTTTAGGAGTGATATTTGGAGGGAGTTTGGGAGTGATATTTGGAGGGAGTTTAGGAGTGATATTTGAAGGGAATTCAGGAGTGATATTTGAAGGGAATTTGAGTGATAATTGGAGGGAGTTTAGGAGAGATTTTTGGAGGGAGTTTAGGAGTGATATTTGGACGGAGTTTAGGAGAGATTTTTGGAGGGAGTTTACGAGTGATTTTTGGAGCGCGTTTGGAGTGATTTTTGGAGGGAGTTTAGGAGTGATATTTGGAGGGAGTTTAGGAGTGATATTTGGAGGGAGTTTAGAAGTGATATTTGGAGGGAGTTTAGGAGTGATATTTGGAGGGAGTTTAGGAGTGATTTTTGGAGGGCGTTTGGAGTGATTTGTGTTGTGAGTTTAGTCGGACGGGTATCAAGGAAGCTGACAAAGAGGATGAGACCCCCGAGAGGAAAGAATCTTGAGAGCAACCTAGGAACAGAAGTTGGTGTGTGCTCATGTGTGTGGACGCGGTATATGTAACGGCTGAGAATTAAATGCTGCCTGGTGTGTGTATAGAATCTGAAGGAGGCAGCTTTTGGGCAGCTGCATCACTGACTGTTTTTAACTATAGCTGCGCTTCAGATCGGTCAATTCAGCGATACCACCGGCACGTTGCAACTGGAAGATTAAGGCCCCAGGCCGCCGTGACTGTTTCCTTGGGCAGTGCCGAGGAAGAGACTCACCTGAGGAGCAGTTATCAAAGTTGAGATCCCCACACAGGACATCGAACGCCAGCAGCTCCTCTGGATTGGCGGGACTTGATGAAGAGGTAGATTTTCGGAACTCAGCCAGCCAGTCCAGCAGGTGATCCATCTGCTCACAACGGATGGCAGCGTCTCCTGCGTGAGAGGCAGATGTTTACAACAGTGCAGCATTTTCTTAATTAAATATAGTGTCTGATGTAGCGGAAAATGAACATGCAGCCACATGACGTCTTCAGCACAGTGAGGTGCACTGCGGTGTGTCTTAACCAACAGTATTGGGAGCGCCTAACCCACGGGCAGTCGCACTCCCATTTTGTTCTCGCCGTCTTCACACATTTATTTGCCAAAGTCAGTGCTCGGCTTTGAACGTCCTCGGTCATGAAGGAGGAATGAGTTGGACGGGAGCACTGGCACGTTTCATCCATTCGGAGAGTCCTTCCAATATTACAAACTGAAAACAAACCCGTAAAACCTAAATGATGGAAGGATTCAGTGCACGGATCAAAAATGATTTAATCCAGAATTCTACACAAAGGGAGGAGGTCCAGGGACAAGACTGACTTGTGCATTTACTGAAAAGAAAATACCCGACATCCAACTGAAGAGCTGCAGGTCAATCGGCCAAATTGAGATTGGAGATAAAAGCAACAATAAACAGCTTCGTCAAAATCTTGATCCTGCAAAAGCTTCTCCTGCATGTAACACACTCCACATCCCGTCAAATCTCCTGTATGTATCAGACAGATCATCAGGGGGAGTTGGGAAGGATGGGGGGAATTGGCGTGAGGAGTTGGCGAGGGGAGAGTTGGCGAGGGGGGTGTTGGTGGGGGCCGGGGGGAGTTGGGGAGTTGGCGGGGGGAGTTGGAGAGGGCAGGGAGTGTTGGGGAGGGTGAGGGGAGTTGGGGAGGGTGGGGGGAGTTGTGAGAGTGGGGGGAGTTGTGTGGGCGGGGGGAGTTGTGAGGGCGGGGGGAGTTGTGAGGGCAGGGGGAGTTGTGAGGGCGGGGGGAGTTGGCGAGGGGGGTGTTGGTGAGGGCAGAGGGATACGGCGAGGGTGGGGGGAGTTGTGAGGGCGAGGGGAGTTGGCGAGGGGGGGTGTTGGTGAGGGCAGGGGGATACGGCGAGGGTGGGGGGAGTTGTGAGGGTGGGGGGAGTTGTGAGGGTGGGGGGAGTTGGCGAGAGGGCGGGGGGAATTGGGGAGGGCGGGGGGTGGTTGGGGAGGGCGGGGAGGGGATGGAGAGAGGGCGGGGAGTTGTGGAGAGGGCGGGGGGAGTTGGGGAGAGGGCGGGGGGAGTTGGCGAGAGGGCGGGGGGAATTGGGGAGGGTGGGGGGTGGTTGGGGAGGGCGGGGAGGGGATGGAGAGAGGGCGGGGAGTTGGGGAGAGGGCGGGGGGAGTTGGGGAGAGGGCGGGGGGAGTTGGGGAGAGGGCGGGGGGTGTTAGGGAGGGCGGGGGGAGTGGGAGAGGGCGGGAGGAGTTGGGGAGGGCGGGGGGAGTGGGAGAGGGCGGGGGGGATGGAGAGAGGGCGGGGGGAGTTGGGGAGGACGGGGGGAGTTGGGGAGAGGGCGGGGGGAGTTGGGGAGGGCGGGGGGAGTTGGGGAGGACGGGGGGTGTTGGGGAGGGCGGGGGGAGTTGGGGACGGCGGGGGGTGTTGGGGAGGACGGGGGGTGTTGGGGAGGGCGGGGGTGTTGGGGAGAGGGCGGGGGAGTTGGGGAGGGCGGGGGGAGTTGGGGAGAGGGCGTGGGGAGTTGGGGAGAGGGCGGGGGGAATTGGGGAGGGCGGGGGGAGTGGGAGAGGGTGGGGGGAGTTGGTGAGGGCGGGGGGAGTGGGAGAGGGTGGGGGGAGTTGGGGAGGGCGGGGGGGAGTGGGAGAGGGCGGGGGGAATTGGGGAGGGTGGGGGGAGTGGGAGAGGGTGGGGGGAGTTGGGGAGGGCGGGGGGAGTGGGAGAGGGTGGGGGGAGTTGGGGACGGCGGGGGGAGTTGGGGAGGGCGGGGGGTGTTGGGGAGGGCGGGGGGAGTTGGGGAGGGCGGGGGGAGTTGGGGAGGGCGGGGGGAGTGGGAGAGGGTGGGGGGAGTTGGGGAGGGCGGGGGGTGTTGGGGAGAGGGTGGGGGGAGTTGGGGAGGGCGGGGGGTGTTGGGGAGAGGGCGGGGGGTGTTGGGGAGGGCGGGGGGAGTGGGAGAGGGTGGGGGGAGTTGGGGAGGGCGGGGGGTGTTGGGGAGAGGGCGGGGGGTGTTGGGGAGGGCGGGGGGTGTTGGGGAGGTCGGGGGGTGTTGGGGAGGGCGGGGGGTGTTGGGGAGGTCGGGGGGGTGTTGGGGAGGGCGGGGGGTATTGGGGAGGGCGGGGGGAGTTGGGGAGGGCGGGGGGAGTTGGGGAGGGCGGGGGTTGTTGAGGAGGGCGGGGGGAGTTGGGGAGGGCGGGGGGAGTTGGGGAGGGCAGGGGGTTTTGGGGAGAGGGCGGTGGGAGTTGGGGAGGGCGGGAGGTGTTGGGAAGGGCGGGAAGAGTTGGGGAGGGCGGGAGGAGTTGGGGAGGGTGGGGGGAGTTGGGGAGGGCGGTGGGAGTTGGGGAGGGCGGGAGGTGTTGGGAAGGGCGGGGGGATACGGTGAGGGTGGGAGGAGTTGTGAGGGCGGGGGGTGTTGGTGAGGGCGGGGGGAGTTGGAGGAGGGCGGGGGGAGTTGGGGAGGGCGGGAGGAGTTGGGGAGAGGGCAGGGGGAGTTGGGGAGGGCGGGAGGAGTTGGGGAGGGCGCGGGGAGTTGGAGAGGGCGTGGGGAGTAGGGGAGGGCGGGGGGAGTTGGAGAGGGCGGGGGGAGTTGGGGAGGGCGGGAGGAGTTGGGGAGGGCAGGAGGAGTTGGGGAGGGCGCGGGGAGTTGGAGAGGGCGGGGGGAGTTGGGGAGGGCGGGGGGTGTTGGGGAGGGCGGGAGGAGTTGGGGAGGGCGGGGTGAGTTGGGGAGAGGACGGGAGGAGTTGGGGAGGGCGGGGAGTGTTGGGGAGGGCGGGGGGAGTTGGAGAGAGTGGGGGGTGTTGGGGAGGGCGGGAGGAGTTGGGGAGGGCGGGGGGAGTTGGGGAGGGTGGGGGGAGTTGGAGAGAGCGGGGGGAGTTGGGGAGGGCGGGGGGAGTTGGGGAGGGCGCGGGGAGTTGGAGAGGGCGGGAGGAGTTGGGGAGGGCGGGGGAGTTGGGGAGGGCGGGGGGAGTTGGGGAGGGCGGGGGGAGTTGGGGAGGGCGGGAGGAGTTGGGGAGGGCGGGGGGAGTTGGGGAGGGCGGGGGGAGTTGGGGGGGGGGGGAGTTGGGGAGGGCGGGGGGAGTTGTGGAGGGCGGGAGGAGTTGGGGAGGGCGGGGGGTGTTGGGAGAGGGCGGGGGGGTGTTGGGGAGAGGACGGGGGGAGTTGGGGAGGGCGGGGGGTGTTGGGGAGAGGGCGGGGGGTGTTGGGGAGAGGACGGGGGGAGTTGGGGAGGGCGGGGGGTGTTGGGGAGAGGACGGGGGGAGTTGGGGCGGGCGGGGGGAGTTGGGGAGGGCGGGGGGAGTTGGGGAGGGCGGGGGGTGTTGGGGAGAGGACGGGGGGAGTTGGGGCGGGCGGGGGGAGCTTGCTAATACGGGAGAATTTGCTTTCTGGAGGAACCTGCTGCTTGACACCTGCTCCGCTGAGGAAGAACGAATAAACTAAAGGAAAGGGGCCGAGGTCCTGACATGAGGGAAAGCCCAGCACTGGCAAATGAATGACTGAATTGAACCTTACCTGACAGAGCTTGCAAATGAGTGCAGGAAACATATCCCACAATTCTTTGGTCCTGAGGTGTGGTTCCAACTTGCACCTTGATGGGAGCAATGAAAGGATAGTTAGAAGGGTTTACATCAGCATCTCACTGATAACTGATCCCTGTCCATTAATGAAACATTCATGGAAGGAGATGTCATCAGAGCATATAACTTGGTGTATGGGGAACAAAGTGTTGGTGATTGCCAACAGCAGCTCATGTCTTCTAGAAGTACTTTACTGCATAAAAATGGGCGATGGAACAATCTTTTTAACATTTCCTGCCTCCTGCAATGTGGACTTCAAGCCAGCCAATACATCAATTCCCTTCAGCCTGGAGGGGGGAGCGTTGGGTGGGAGGGATAGTCTAGGATAGGGACTCGTCCAAAAATGAAAACAGTGCTGCCCCTATAAATTGCAGGGGGAAAAGAGCTTTCTGGGTGTGATGGGTCTCTCGCCAGACCTTTCTTTCAGTGATTGCATCACCATGGGAAGCTCCATCCACTGATCTCAAACTCAGTCATCATTATGGAATCCCACTGTTAAAACTAGTAGGGATTTGGAATGAGAGTCCAATCCCCTGCTTCTAGAGCTACTTTACCTTCAAACAAGACCCTCTAATTGCAGCCCAATGCTCCAGAGCTCTCCTGCCCTTAATGAACTCCACCTAAAGGGAACCTGTACTCCTCTCCTGGAGCATCTCATGATGGAGGAGTTCATGTTCTAGACCATCCCACCCTCCCAACACTCCCCACCTCTGGCTGAAGGAGGACAATGTTGGCTGCTTTGAAGTCCACTGCCCTCCCCTTGACCAAGCTCTCTGAATGGGAGCTCCTGGAGATATCAGGGCTCTCCAAATGGGAACTGGATTGTTGAAACTACAGGGCCCTTTGAATGGAAGCGCAGCTCTCTCACTAGTCTAGATCCACCACAATATCTAATAGGGTACATAAACCTGATGCCTCATTGCTCACTCAACTGCAGAAAACGCTATTAAGTATATTCCCATGACAGACATTTGTCCCAAGATGGTATGAGATGGTGTCTCAGTAGTTCCAGATTGTGGCAGTGCAGTTCAATGTTATCTATGTCTGGTAGCACATCATACTTAAAAAGAGCAAGATAAAAGATAATTGGGCCAGAACCTTCTCAACTCACTTGGGATCACTGTAGTGGAAATAACATTGCTCACCCTCATTAGACAGCTACTGTCTGAGACCTAAAGAAAACATTGACTCCCAGTATAATAATATCAAACTAGACATTCTCTATCGCCTCACATCACCCCTTAACACATCTTTTGGTTTCGTATTGGAGTTTTGGGGAGTCAAAAGCCCTCTGTTTCATCTCTAATAATGGGAGCATCCCAAAGCATGAAGTCTGCAGGAACCAGTAACAGAGGTGGTGTGAGGGGAGAGGGAGTAGGGTGGGAGGGTAATCATCCAGGGAGTAGAATCAGGAGCGACGAATGTTTTGCCCCGAGCCATGTAGGAGCTACTGGTTCACTACCCATGAGGGCAAATTACGTTATCAGACACGATGGCCAAAATTGACACACACTCTTAATTTTCGCACTAAAGACTGATGCAATTATAAGGGCTTAGCACTGCGGCAGCCAGTAATAATTACGAAGTACATTTTCCTCAGTAACATGCTGGAGTTTTGTCATCAGCAGAACAGGCTGCAGCAGGTGGCATAGCTCGGTGACAGCCTCCTTTGTGAAGCAAAGGTGCCTAAGGCAGTGCCCTCCTCCTCCCGCTTCTCCCAGCTGCTCCTGCTCTCTCCTGTCTTCTTGCTGCTCCTCCTCATCCTCCAGCCCCAAAGGCAGCCCTACCAGACCACCCATGACTGCAGTGAAACTGTTTTGAAAGCAGCCAAAGAGGATCCGGATCCAATAGGGCGGGAGGCGCGCTGCCAGCATGGGACAAGCAGCCACCCACCATATTGGATGCTTAGGTGGCCGTTTAGCGCCTGTAAAATAGGCACAGCGCCAACAAATGCCTAAGGCGCAATCTTCAGAGGCAAGAGCACTACCATCAAGTAGCTATCTAGTTACACAATAAACAACAACACAATACTCGACAATTTGGGGTCTCTTTATTTTTGTTTAAAATTTAATACAGCCTGTACTTTGCCTCAGGCTTCCATATCTTCCCCTCCCTCTGCATATCTCATGCATATAAAGACACAAATCCTCACAGGGCCGAATGTAAGTATTTTATCAAGTTTCTTGTCAGTAGAGTGGGAAATGGTAGCACAAGAGACTGTGATCATTTCCTAACGGAGTGGAATACACTGCAGAGCCACAAGCTGATTGGCCTCTCTCTTGTTAATCAAGCACAGTAAAGGTAACTCACTGTATAACTGTTTATTCAGCAGGGTAATGGTTCATTACTGTATAACTGTACAAAGTTGCTCTTTATTCAGCAGGGTAAGGGTTAATCACTGTGTAACTGTATCGCGCTGTTTATTCAGCAGGGTAAGGGTTAATCACTCTGTAACTGCATCATACAGGAGGGTGAGTATTGTTTATTTGATGGTCGTGCTCTTGCCTGACTGAAGATTGCGGCCTAGGCATTTGTTGGCGCCGCGCCTATTTTGCAGGCAGCGCGCCTCCCGCCCTATTGGATCCGGATCCTCTTTGGCTGCTTTCAAAACAGCTTCACTGCAGTCATGGGTGGTCTGGTAGGGCTGCCTTTGGGGCTGGAGGATGAGGAGGAGCAGCAAGAAGACAGGAGAGAGCAGGAGCAGCTGGGAGAAGAGGGAGGAGGAGGGCACTGCCTCAGAAATAATTAAGACTCACCCTTAGTGCCTGTCTTCTGTGCCTTTCCCTATCCACATGCTCCTACGCAGTGTATCCCCAGTGGCTACAGCTTGGGAGCTGGAAGGCTGCTGAGCTCCCATTGAGGACACTTCAGATAGCCATGGTGAGCAACATCAAGTATCTCGATGTGGGCTGGGGAAGTCTGGCCCAGCTGGCTGTGTGGCATTAACAAAGGACCACTTGATCAGGTGTGGGCAGTGCGAGCCCCGCCACCTGCATCGAATTTCTAGGTCTGTGGGTTCAAGTCCCATTATAGGACACCAGCTATTTTCAGAGCTAACGGGCTCGATTTTAATTCCCGAGGCGGGTTGGAGTCGGTTTGCGTGGTGGGTGGGTTCCGGAGCCGCTTCCGGTGCATTAGCTGTTGATGTCCAATTTTAATTAAATCAGCTTGTTGAGATCATTGGGGCGCGCTGGCCGGGCCAATGAGTGCGATCGGGTCAGCTGACATCATCATAGCAGCTGGTTTTAAAGCTCCCATTCAGCCTAAGCCTTTCTCTTCTGCATTCTGATAGTCTGTGATTTTGCTACAACAACAATGAGTTCTACCAGAGGCAAGGCAGCTCCACGCTTTAATGATGAGTCCCTCCATGCTCTTGTCGATGCTGTAAGAGGGCGCAGGGAGATTCTCTTCCCTCCCGATGGCCGGAGGAAGCCTCCTCAGCAGACCAAGGCAGCCTGGCTGCGCATTGCTGAGGAGGTCAGCGCAAGGTCCATTTGTTCACGTTCCTGGATCCAGTGCAGGAAACGGTTTAATGATCTTGTGCGAACATCAAAAGTGAGTATCTGCGTACTCAGCACTCTGCATTGTAAGCCTGCTCCTCCACATCCCACCTTACTCTTACTTCCCTTGCACCCTTACCTATCCATCTCTGTCTCTGCACTGAATCACTTCAGCATCCTGCCTATGCACCCCTTAGACTCGCTCTCACTGTTATGCAGTGACAACCACTAACAACGCACAGGGAGCTAGCTTCCTCTTGGCACCTCACTCCATCTTCTAGCTCTGCTGAGCTGCATGCAGACGCTGTGCCTCTGGGGCCATCGAGAAAAAGAATGTTCGGGAAACACAGGAACAAGTGCAGGAGTCTCTGGAAGGGTTTGCCTCCAGGGTTAGTGTGAGTATGGATAGAATGAGGAGTCCATCTGAAACATCAGCACTGCCGTGGTGGAGGCAATGGCATGAACGCACCTCCATGGATAGGATGGCAACCTCCATGGATAGGATGGCAACCTCCATGGAAAGGCTGGCTACCTCAGTGGAAAGGATGGCTATCGCCATGGAGGAAATAAGTCGCCAGAGTCAGGAAAATATGGTGACTGTTCAAAACAGATTGTCATCTCTGGAGGAGAGATGGGCAGCTATTGAGCAGAGAGACCAGAGCTTCATGGACGTCCTTGTGATGAGGACTGCCAGTGCAGATACAGGTCCTCATGGCCCCCCTGATGTGCAGCAAGGTGCTCTCCAGCCACTTGCCAGCACTGAGGTGCGGCTGAGCCATGAGAGGGATGTTGTTGGCAGGACACAAAGAAGTGTGGGCTCCTCTCCAAGCGCTCACACGACCATGCCACTGTGGAGCCCTTGGTCAGAGACCCACTTTGCAGAGCCAACCGAGATGACCATTTCAGCCCCTGCACAGCCGCAGGAAGAGCAGACCGTTGAAGAGCCCTCCCAGGCTCCCAAACCCAGAGGATGCCAGTCAAAGGTGTGTAAGCAGGCGCAGCATCCTAGTCAGCAAGGTGCCTCTACATCTGCTGAAGCCACAGGGGTAGCACCACGTAGAAGCACGCGTAAGAGAAAGATTAAGCACATATAGTCACAAGGGGACTCACATGGGTGTTTTGCCTTTTTTTTCTGACTGTTCTTGGTTTGTGATCCTTTTGTCATGTGGTAAAGAAAAATTATGGCAAACAGTTGATTGTGTGGTCTATGTGTTCTGGGAAATGGCAAATGCACATTGAGGGCACAGGGTGACTTGTTTTTGTAATGCTGATGGTGAAAGTGATAGGAAATAACCGGGTATAGCAGAGATAATGTATGACGTTGGACAAATGCCGCCTACAATTACAGAGCCATATGGTAGCCACCTATGGTTGAAGAGTAAGCTTATGAGAATGTGGCATGGCAGTGTGCATACCCTGCTTGACAGGCAGCAGTGAACTGGAGGGATGCTGCATTGGTCACAACAGGGCACACAAGGCACCCCTCGTCCTCCCCCTCCTCCTCTTCCGAGGAAGTTCTGCCCTGAGCCACGCGGCTGCTGCTCCTCTGATTATGAGGACCAGGATGAGAGGGCATAAATGTTTCCCATCCCCTTGCTATAGATTTCATTTGAGGCAACAACCTTGCAAGCGCACAGTCGAAGTGACCTGAAATTATTCCATTCAGGTCACACTGCAGATGGGTGTCAGCTTGAACAGTCAGAAGGTCAGTAGATGTGCAAAATCTTATCCCAAACCTACAACAGCAAAGTTGTTGCATTTGAATGTCAGCCATGTTTCAGGGGCGCTTTTAAAGTGCTCCACCAATGACTACAAATCATGTCCTCCAGCAACTTGTCTCCTTGAACTGGGCCTGTTTCTGTCAAGACAGGAAACAGGAACTAGAAGCACGAAAATGGGAAACCACTATCAAAATAGGATTAGCAAGGCAGTTAACAGGCTCTTAACTGCCTTAACTACCGGTCCCACCGGTTCCAGTTGGGTCAGTTTGGGAACGGCTGAACAGACACTCACGAAAATCAGGTGGAGGCGAGATGGAGGCGGGTTGGCAGTCTGAAGCCATTTTTTCCGATTTTCGCTGCCGACCCGCCTCCAAACCCGCCTCCTCAGGGCTATTAAAATCGAGCCCTATGTCTCTCGTATGTGACCTCTCCCCTGTTCTGGTGGCTTGGGTGGAAGTTAAATATCCCACGGCATTGTTCAAAGGAGAAATGTTCCGGCCAACATTCTTCCTTAAGCCAAGAACACCAGGTTAATCATCTGATTAAAGGTCAGCGACCTGAAACGATAACTCTGTTTCTCTCTCCACAGATTCTGCCTGGCCTGCTGAATGTTTCCAGCATTTTCTGTTTTTATTTTAATCATCTGTCTCATTGCTGTTTGTGGGACCTGACTGTGCAAAATGTCTGCTACATTTGCATCTATAACAACAGTGACTGCAATTCATTGCGTGAAGTGCTTTGGGATGTGATAAGGTACTATATAAATGCAAATTCTTTCTGTTTTGCTGTTTATTCAACAGGGTAAGGTTGATTATTGTATAATAGTTTGGAATTACTCTTTATTTAGAAGAGAAGGGTTAATTTCACATTACTATTAAATGCTGTGAAGCTCCGAAATGCTTTGCAGACATCTCAAAGCTTTTGCTTGACTGTATTAAATGTTGAAATTATAATTCATACTTTATCTAAGTGGCAACTCATCAGATTCAGAAAACCCAATATTCCAGTTCAGAATTCCGGTCCCTAGCAACTAATTCCATTTTCTCATTAAGGAGCAATTGAATGCGTCATCTCCATCGCTGAATGTAATGAGCTGCAGAGAAACACAAAACTCCAAATGTCAGATTGATTCTTGCCAGATGAGTCTAAGTCGTGACCTTTTCTTTTTCATTTCAGAAAATGCTGCCAATCAGAGATTAATTGCAGCCCATTGTGAAGAAGCAGGTGGGGGCCAGCCTAGAATCTGCCTGCGACCCAGCTACAGTCAGGTGTCTCAATCAGCACAGGGGCACAGAGAGAGAATCCTAAACCGAGAAAATGGGCACTTGCCCACCTTTCATCTTTTACATGTAGGTGTGACTGCTCAGGTGTGTGGCCGCATGGATGCAGGTGTCCTCACACGTGTGTAATTGTGTGTCTGGTCCGTGCAAACCTGTGTACTTGTGGTGTGTACATAGTGGGCTGGATTTTCAATGACCCGTGGAGTCGGGTTTGGAGGCGGGGGGGGGGTTAAAGTTGCAGATTCGGGGGTCCCGACCCCATCCCACCTCCAACCCGCCTCCATGCCAGTTTCTCTGGCGGCGGCTACCCGACCTGTGCTGAGACCCGACTCCCCGAGACGGGAAGGGATTAGTCACAATTAACTGCCTGTTAACAGGTAGTTAACAGGCAGTTTTTTGCATAATCCCTATTTTAAAAAGAAAAAAGTGTGGGCTTCCCGACAGGTGGCTACCACGCCAAGTAATCGGGGCGGACCGTGGGTCTGCAGGGGTTGGAGGGGTCGATATGTCCGGTGGGCAGGTGAGTGATGGGTGCATGTGTGCAGAGGTAAGTGTGTAAGGTAAGTGCTAAGTGTTGGAAAAAGTTTTACTTACCTTAACTTCCTTCTGCAGGTGTCAGCCCTTCAGTTCTCGGGAGTTAGAAATCTCACCGGCACAGAAAGCAGGAAAGCCGTGGTTCTGTCAGAAACTGCAGCCTTCTGTTTTCTGTGATGGAATGATTTCTAACTCAGCCTGAGAGGAAGGACTGAAGTTAGAAATCATATTGTGAGTGTTTGACAGCTTCACAGAGCTGTCAAACGCTGATATTTCATCTGTCAAAAGCTCTTGACAGATGAAATGTCAATCTGTGACGCCCACTGGGCGGGCTCAACAAGGTCAATCAAGGGAAAATACAGTGGCTTGGCCACATCTCGATGGAGGCGGGTCTACAACCCAAAAAGTGGGATTCACGACACCAACCCGACCCCAATATCAAAATCCAGCCCAGTGTCTTTGCGTGTGTGTGTTTATGTGGTGTTTGGATGCTGGGATGAGTGTGTGTGTGCTTGTTGTATCATATCTTTCAAAGGCGTCACACCCGAAAGTGCCACGCTTCAGGATGTCACATATTTACAGGGCAAAAGCTAATGATTGGCCAAAATGAGGAATTACCTGTTAAATGCCAATCAAATATCCAATTGACTAAATTTTAGCCCCTTGGTTTTCATACTTTCAAACCTGCCTTTGCTCGTACTTTGTTGAAGCAACATTCCCATCATCCCCTGTGCTCTCAGAACCAGTGCACCTGCCCCCATTACTTTCACACTCCACCCACCCCACTCACATCTCTCATACTCAAGCCACCTCCGCTATCCCACACCTCCCAGTCCTCCTCATGCTCCAAGGCTCCGCAGTGCCCCAAACCCTATCCTGACTCTAGTAGCTCCAGTACTCCAAAACCGTCAATCTCCTGAGTCATCACAGGTCTCCCGACTCGCCTTTGAGTGCTCGCAGTCCCCCATCCCAAAGGGCTCACCAGACATCAGCCCATCCTATGAGCTCCCCCATAAGTATTGCCAGGGCCCAGTCACCTCCAGACCCCAGTGCTCTTGCATCCCGTCACAAATGATTACTCCCAGGTCCTGTCCTTCCCTCAACTCCAACTTTCCAACCCCAGCCTCAACCTTGCCCAGATCTTCCTGGCGTGACAGAAAGATTGAGACCAAAACAGTAAGAAAAAGATTGAGTAATACAAGAAAACAAATGTGTGAAAGCCATGCAGAATAGGAAGGTAGAGCGTCAGCCTTGGCTCAGTGGGTAGCACTCTCACCTCTGATTCAGAAGGTTGTGGGTTCAAATCCCACTCCAGAGATTTGAGCACATAATCCAGGCTGACACTCCAGTGCAGTACTGAAGGAGTGCTGCACTGTCAGAGGTGCCGTCTTTTGGATGAGACCATATACTCCAGTATACAGTATGTTGTATATCATATATATATTGGACCATATATATCCCAGTATGCAGTATGTTATATATCATACATATTAGAGCATTATACCCCAGTAATACGCGGTTCATGATGTATCGAGAGGTAGAATTTCTGCGCGGGTTCTCCTGATCATCTGCTGTAACTTCAGCAGCTGATCAGCAGAAACCCCAGAGAAATGGTGTAAATGGCCCTTTCTCCCGAATTTCTGATGTTCTTATACTGAAGTTATGGTGGGAGATCAGAAGAAGCTCCATGGAAATTGTAGTCCAAATATATTAGAGTGCTTTACCCCAGTAATAAACAGTGTATTATATATCATATATATATAATTGGAGTATTCCACTCCAGTAACACGCATATTATATATGATATATAATGGAGTTCTATACTCCAGTAATACACAGTGTATTATTATATTATATGTGTGTTACTGGGGTATAGCTCTCCATTATATATGATATATAATGCACGTGTATAGATGCACACACAAGTGATACGTCTTGCAGCAGAAAGTATATCTGGCAAGTGTACAGCAGCATTGTATGAGGTTATAGAAGCAGGACTTACATTTATGGAATGAATTACTTTGAAGCAGGATTTCACACACAGCATGTTGTTAATGAGCTTTGGGTGCTGTTGTTTGAGGAAGGAATGCTGGCCAGGACACCAGAATAAGTCCCTGCTCTTCTTTGAACAGTGACATAGGATTTGTAAGGTCTACATGAACCACAGGAACAGTCAGACTGAAGACTTGGCTTAACGTCTTACCTAAAGGATGTCACCTCCAACAGTGCAGCACTCCCTCAATCTGCACTGATGTGTCAGCCTGGATTATAATTTTTTTTATCTTATTCATTCACGGGATAAGGGTGTCACTGGCAAGGCCAGTATTTATTGCCAATCCCTAATTGCCCTTGAGAAGGTGGTGGTGAGCCACCTTCTAGAACCGCTGCAGTCCATGTGGTGAAGGTACTCCCACAGTGCTGTTAGGGAGGGAGTGCCAGGATTTTGACCCAGCGACGATGAAGGAACGCCAGGATGGTGTGTGACTTGGAGGCGAACTTGGAGGTGGTGGTGTTCCCATGCGCCTGCTGCCCTTGTCCTTCTAGGTGGTAGAGATCGCGGGCCTGAATTATGTGCTCAAGTCCTTGAAAGGGGCTTTAACCCGCAACCTTGTGACTCAGGTATGAGTGTTACCAACTGAACCAAGCTGACACTCTATACAGGAGCACGACACCCAATAACATTCTGGGTATTATTGTATGATACACATGAGACTTGCACACCAATAGCACAAAACTACCTCACAGAAAATCAATACAAAATAACACTGCATTATAGATTTATTACTCTGTGAGGAATTGTTCTTTGTTGATGGTTTATGCAGTTTTTGTAACAGATCAATTCAGTAAGCCAGTGACAGGGCATTGTGTTGGTTTAATCAGAACTGAATAGAAATGAGGCTGTTGAGCAGCTCCTTGAAAACCCCAAATCAGGAGCTAATCTGCCTCCGGTGTAAATGAGCTGCCTCTGTGCACATCCAGTAAATTAATTTATTTGAAGAGGAGCCACAAGCTGGAGGCTGGGAGCTGAAGGCTCGCCGTGCATCAGCCAGCTATCGGGAATGTGCATCTGCAGCAACCCAGGCAGAGGGCAGCAACGCAGGAAGAGCCGCGTGCGGAGGGAATGGCTGCGTATCCACGGCACCACCCCCAGGTACGACCCTCATCTGGTGTATCCCTCTCCTGGGTGAACCAAGTGCAATGAAAGTTTATCTAAATAGCTGCCTGTGCGGAATTAGCAGCAAGCAACCTGGCAAACAGCAGAGTGCCACTTTCTATATCGCATTTCCTAAGTTTTCTCCTCCTTCTCCTGAGGGCACTGACGTATGATGGGATAGGTTGCCATGGTTACCAGCAGCCTTCTGACACCTCTTCAAAGTGGCCATTGTTCACGTGGGAGCCTAGACAGGGTCCATCGACCGGTTATTCAATTGCACGAGGCATCATAGCAAAGCCCATTCCTGACCGCCAACAGCCACATATGAACTTTGCAGTTGGAATCACTGGATAGCAATCAGAAGCAGGAACCCTGGGTGATTCTCACCTCCCCCGTCCTTTTATCCCAGTAACACTAAGACCAACTAAAAATAGACCTGCAAATAGAAAATGGTGGAAATACATAGCAGGTCCATCAGCACCTGTAAAGAGGCTAATGTTTTGGGTGTAGATCCTCCTTCAGAACAGTAATCGATATTTTCTCTTCACTGTTCTTGCATCCCAATTATAATCTGTTTGATTTAGCGAGAGCATGAATTGTACCTGGGCCCTTTGGAGTGGTGTAACTCAGTATCACACCAGACATGCATTAATTCACTAAGCCACATCTGGATGGGGGAGTGGGTATTAAAGATAAAGGGCTGGATTTTGATACTGGGGCGGGTTGGGGTCGTGTCATCCACTTTTCGTGTTATCTACCCGACTGCAATTGGATGTGGGAGATTGATGCAATTTTCACCTAATTGGGCAATTGAGTTCCAGCATGTGGGAACCCATGAACCAATTAGTGTTTTCAGTCTGAAAGTCGCCTCTGATGATGTCATCATTGCTGCTGCATTGAAGGTCTTCAAAGACTGCCTGGCCTTTGCTGTGAGAGGACTTGCAAAATGAGCAGCAGCCCTAAGTCTGCTCCCAGATATTTTTACACCACCACTCCCAGATATGTCTCCTCTCTATCCATCCACATATCCATCCATCCACATAGCCATCCATATATCCAGCCATCCATATATCCATATATCCATATATCCAGCCATCCATATATCCATATATCCAGCCATCCATATATCCAGCCATCCATATATCCATATATCCAGCCATCCATATATCCAGCCATCAATATATCCATCTATCCATATATCCAGCCAGCCAGCCAGCGTCAACTATCCATATCCAAATGTGCTCCCGCCAGGTTTCACAATCGTGGTTCAGAACAGGCGTGCTTCACGTAGAACAAGGGTTAAAATCACAAAGACCTTTCAAAATGGCATTATAGAGCCAATTTAGTGCTTGTTAAGGGCCTTAACAACCTATCCCGCCTCTTAAAGGCGGGACTGAGTCGGGACCAGCAGACACGATTTTATGAAAATTGCGTGGAGGCGGGATGGAGGCGGACTTGTGCCCGCCCGCCCGCCAGTTTTCGCCAGTTTTCGCAATTTTAACCCCCTACACGCCTCCAAACCCGTCTCCACGAGTCAATGAAAATCCAGCCCATACTCAATGAAAACCCACTCCCCAAGTGGATTAGTGAGTTACTGCACGTCTGGTGTGATATTTTTCACAGGATAGAAGTACAAGTGGAAATTTAAAAAAAAACATCGGTAGGTGCCTGTCCAAAAGAACAAATTGGATGCTTGAAACCTCTAACATTTCCAGCATACAATACCAAACAATGCAATGTAAAGGCTGTATGGAGCAACAAAGGAGATTATCGAAGAGTGTCACACAGGGCAGCCTCAGACTCATCAATTCATAGAATGATACAGCACAGGAGGCCATTCGGCCCATTGTGCCTGTGCCAGCTCTTTGGTAGAGCTATCCAATTAGTCCCACTCCCCTGCTCTTTCCCCATAGACCTGCAATTTTTCCTTTTTTAACTATATATACAATTTGTTTTTGAAAGGTACTATTGAATCTGCACCCACCACCCTTTCAGGCAGTGCATTCCAGATCATAACAACTTGCTGCGTAAAATAATTTCTCCTCATTTCCCCACTAGGTCCCCCTGCCCTAGTCTTGAACTCGCATCTTTCTCTAGTTTCATGCCCTCTCTGAGCTCATCTTGTCCATGAGATCCATCTCCTGCTCCCTCGACCCTATTCCCACCAAACAGCTGACCACCCAACTTCCCTTCCTGGACCCCATGTTAGTTGATATTGTTAACGGTTCTCTCTCCTCAGGTACTGTCCCACTCTCCTTCAAATCTGCCATCATCACATCTCTATCCATCCAAACTACCGCCTCGCCCCATCTCCAACCTGCCTTTCTTTTCCAAAGTCCTTGAATGTGTTGTCGCCTCCCAAATCCATGCCCATCTTTCCCACAACTCCATCTTTGAACCCCTCCAATCAGGTTTCCGCTCATGCCGCAGCACTGAAACAGCTCTTATCAAAGTCACAAATAACATCCTATGTGACTATGACTGTGGTAAACTATCCCTCCTCATCCTTTTTGACCTGTCTGCAGCCTTTGACATGGTTGACCACACCATCCTCCTCCAACGCCTCTCCTCCATTGTCCAGCTGGGTGGGACTGCCTTCACCTGGTTCCATTCCTATCTATCCAGTCACAGCCAGAGAATCTCCTGCAATGGCTTCTCTTCCCGCTCCTGCACCGTTACTCTGGAGTTCCCCAAAGATCTATCCTTGGCCCCCTCCTATTTCTCATCTACATGCTGCTTCCCCGGCAGCATCATCGCATGTACACTGATGACACCCAGCTCTACCTCACCTTTCTCGACCCCTCCACTGTCTCTGATTTCTCACACTGCTTGTCTGACAACCAGTATTGGATGAGCAGAAATTTCCTCCAACTAAATATTAGGAAGACCGAAGCCATTGTCTTTGGTCCCCGCCATAAACTCCATTCCCTAGCCACTGACCCCATCCCTCTCCCTGGCCACTGTCTGAGGCTGAACCAGACCGCTCGCAACCTTGGTGTCCTATTCGACTCTAAGCTGAGTTTCCGACCACATATCTTCTCCATCACCAACACCGCCTACTTCCACCTCTGTAACATTGCCTGTCTCCACCTCGCCTCAGCTCATCTGCTGCTGAAACCCTCATCCATTCCTGTTTTACCTCTTGACTTGACTATTCCAATGCTCTCTTGGCCAGTCTCCCACCCTCCATAAAGTTGAGCTCATCAAACACTCTGCTGCCCATGTCCTAACTCGCACCAAGTCCCGTTCACCCATCACCCCTGTGCTCGCTGACCTATATTGGCTCATGGTCTGGCAATGCCTCAACTTTAATATTTTTATCCTTATTTTCAAATCCCTCCATGGCCTTGTCCCTCCCTATCTATGTAACCTCCTCCAGCCCTCTGAGATTGCTGTGCTCCTCCAATTCTGGCCTCTTGCGCATCCCCAATTTTCATCGCTCCACCATTGGCGGCCGTGCCTTCAGCTGCCTAGGACTTAAGCTCCCTCAACTTCTGCAGCTCTCTCCCTCTCCCTCCTCCTTTAAGACACTCCTTAAAACCTCTCTCTTTGACCAAGCTTTGGTCACCTGTCCTAATATCTAATGTAGTTCGGTGTCAAATTTTGTTTGATAACGCACCTGTGAAGCGCCTTGGGGCGTTTTATGACGCTATATAAAGTTGTTGTTGTTGGTTCTTTTGCCAAGTATCTTAAACCTGTGTCCTCCTGCCAGTGGAAACAGTTTCTCCTTATTTACTTTATCAAAACCCTCATAATGTTGAACACCTCTATTAAATCTCCCCTTAACATTCTCTGCTTTAAGTAGAACAATCCCAGCTTCTCTAGTCTCTCCACAAACCCCTCTGTGTTTTATCAGCATCTCTGCTGAGTACAACAATTTACTGTCAGCATTTAAACCAGGCACGATTCATACCTTCAGCGTCAGACCAGAACCAAGTGCGACTCTGGTACACATAAGGGTAGCCTTACTGATTGGTTACACCCGATTAACAGGCATCAATTGGACATAATTGATCAGAATAATGGGCGGAGATCCCATTACGTCAACGTTTCACCCATTTAGTGCCATATCCAGTTTCCAGTTGAGTTTTGTACCAGAACCTGAAGTGCCCACTGGTTTCCAGCTAATTAGATTAAAGTTAGGCCCTGATGACATGTCTTAGGTGTCCACACAATTTCCCAGTGTTTACATCCTTTTCCCTATCCTTTTATCCCCCCCAAAATCCCCCCAACCTCTCCCCCCCCACCCCCACCCCAGGTCTGTCACATCCCAGGATCTTCTGACAAACCAAATGCTACAAGATCCCAGGACCCATCTTCCCTCTGCTGCCAGACCTCCAGCAGTGCAACCAAGCTGCTGCGGCCTCAGTTCTTCCACCACACTCTGGGCCCCTCAGAGTACTGACACCCTAGGGTCCCCTTCAGTGCTCCACACCTCCTGTGACTCCTGGCTACCAGTGATGACAGACCCTGGTGCCTCGTCCCTGTCCCCGACCCCAATGTTTCCAGAACCCCCTGCACATAACTATCTTACCCCAGTACTGGCAGATCCCAAGAATAACCCAGTCAATCAAACTCCACATTCACTCCCCAGTGCTACCAAGCCATTTATTTCTTTGCCAAAGTACTGCCGTACACTGGCACCAGCATTACCATATTCCACGCCCCCCCCCTCCTAAAACAGCTCCAGAACCTCACAATCCCATCCCCGTCCCCATCCCCACTAAACCCTGCACACCTCCTGCATGTTGCCTACAAATCTTCCTGTCTATGCTGGTCTTTAAAATGTATAAGAAATAAAAAGTCAAATAAATAGCTAAAGGAATATATAATTAGTAATTAGTAATCAATGTCACTCATTTATGGTTTTCATGAAATGAATGGTTGTTATTTGCAAAGCACTGGTAAATATCCTAGAGTACCAATTAATAAAACCAGAATTAGACTTATTCAGTCACCATGCACCAATGGCCCTGATAATACGAGGTAAAACCATTATATTGTTATAAAGGAGCATTTCCCCAACTCATCATGAGCAACTCCACAGGAGCTCCACTAGTGTAAATAATCACTATGCACTATATAAATTAGCAGTGGGATTGGAGCTCTTTAACATCACTCTATATTCATGTAATTATCTATTTTAGTATGCTGACAGATCCCTTTGGGCGTTTGATGGTGATAATGTAGCTGGCCACACTTTGTGCGAGAGACTGCTGGAAGAGCTGAGCAAAACACTGACACTTCTGCTCCTGCTGCCGGGGTTCTTCGGGCTAGACCACTTTATCTTCTTTAGATTATTTCAACACAATAATGTGGTGCTCCTGGCACTTCTAATTAATCAGCCTGCGACAAGCTTTCAGTGCCGAGCATGAGGCCAGCTCCACTGACAGTTTGATGGATTCTTTTGAAGATTGTAGCTTTGAGTCGCAAGAGAGTTAACCTGCGTTTGCTTCCCCCAGTGACTGATGGCACTTTCTCGCTCGATGGCAGCTGGCTTTTAGGGTGCGGGCTCTGAGGAGGGGGAAATGGTGGCCTAATGAAGGTTCCGCTTTTCTTCAACTAGTTCAAGATTCATTGTTCTTTACTGGCTCTGTACAGAGGGCCTTGCTCTAATTGAGGCTCACTCCCAGGCACTCACACATTAGATCGGTGATACTCTCCATGATGAATCGCCTGTGCCCAGCAGGTAGGTTCTTTGGAGCTCATTAGGCTGAGAGATGACAGTGTTTGAGACTAAGCAATGCTTCTGTTGGATGTGCTGCAGTCTCAAGACCTCCAAGGGGAGGTAACATACAAGTTGGTCATCACGGCGAGATCCTTCAACATTCTAGGAAGAGGTGGCCACTTAGAGAGGATGTATTCTACAATCACAGATTAAATGACTGGAGTGGTAAACTGCAAGAAATTCAATGTTTCCATTACCCCCGTTCCCTCATTTATACGGCTATCAGCATTTTAGAAAGTTAAGTCCCAGGAATTAGTAGGAACCCTGAAATAACTCACCATTCACTGAACAAGGCTTCCGTCTCCCACCAACAACTCCTCAGTCTGATTAACTCGTTATTTTTAAAGGACATGCACTCTTTTCATGAAAATATGCCTTTTCTCACTTTTTACACATAGTGATAACATGAATTGTGTTGAAATGGATCATTTTACCACTCACTTGTGGTATCAATGTGCTGAAAATGACAACAACACTCATATACCTCCTTGACCCCCAGAAGGTTTGACACATGTTTAAATATGGTGCCGACTCACTATAAGTGGCACATGTAAAAACTTTCACTATGGATTCTCTCACCCTTACCCCCCCACCCCACAGTTTATCTGCTCTCTCCTTTTATCTCGTCCTCAGATTCTCTCTCTTGTCCTCATTCTCACTCCCATTCTTTATTTTGTTTGTTCCCACTCTCATTCGCATGTTCTTTCTCTAGTTCTTTCTCTTGTTTTCACTCTTTCTCACGGTCTCTTTCTCATTTGTTTGTGCTCCACACGAGCCTCCTCCCACCCCTCTTCATCTAACAATATCAGCATAACCCTCTATTCCTTTCTCCCTTATGTGTTTATCTAGCTTCCCCTTAAATACATCTGCGCTATTCGCCTCAACTACTCCCTGTGGTAGCGAGTTCTACATTCTATTTGATTTCCGGCTCTTTCCAGTTCTGACGAAAGGTCATCGACCTGAAACGTTAACTCTGTTTCTCTCTCCATGGATGCTGCCTCGCCTGCTGAGTTTTTCCAGCGTTTTCTGTTGTTATTTCTACATTCTCACCACTCGCTGAGGAAAGAAGTTTCTCCTGAATTCCCCATTAGGTTTATTGGTGACTATCTTATATTACTGGCTCCTAGTTTTGAACTTCCCCTCAAGCGGAAACATTTTCTCTGCATCTACCCTATCAAACCCATTCATAAAGACCTTAAAGACCTCTATCAGGTCACCCCTTAGCCTTCTCCTTTCTGGAGAAAAGAGCCCCAGCCTGTTCAATTTTATTCTCACTCTCATCCGCATGCTCTTGTTCTTTTTCAAGTTCTGATGATCTCCCATTCTCACTTTCATTCTCTTGTTCCTTATTTCTAGTGTTTGCTCTCTTCCTCTGTCTCTTACTCTCGGGTCCTGTTTGCGTGCCCACCTTAGGCGAGACAGTACTTACCTAAGTTTACACTGAAAGACAAGGGGCCTGATTTTAACCGAACCCTCCCGGCAGGAATGGGATGGGGGTTGTGTCAGACGCCTGCTGTACACCCGGGCGAGGTGTAAAACGGGAACCCATCCCATTCCTGCTGGGCGGGCTAGATTAAAATCAGGGCAAGGGCCTCCCTGCCCAATGAGGAGTCAAGGGCTCAAGCTGAATTATTGCTTGAGCTACCAAGCTCCTGTTCCAAAAACCTACTCCAGTAATCACAAAGTGAAACAGAGGTTTAGAAACTATACAAAGAGCCGGGCCTACTAAAAGCAATAGCGTCTGCAGCCTGATTGCTCTCTACTGCTTTGAGAAAGCCATTTAATCCATTGAATGTAAAGCACCAACACATTGAATTATTGGGAATTCCAGCTGAGCAGGAGGCAGCTGGGAAAATGACTGCTTTACAGATCTGCATTCAGTTTCTGACATTCGTAACTACATCCTGAACCCAGAAGGCCAAGATAAAAGGGGCTTTCTCTTTCATTATTTATAACAGGCAGCAAAGCAGCTTAAAGTGCTCACGTAGATTTGATTATTCAGTAAATCCTTCATCTGTACAGAGGTCAGGTTACCAGTGATCACACTCCTAAATACACACATCTGGTAACAGGGACCCGTCAGAACAGAGCGGCAAGGAAAGGACTTTTGAGTTCTCCTCATGGGAGTCATTTATCCAATTCCAGACACAAGGCCCCAGCTTTGATGGGGTTCAGTCACGCTGGTAAGAGGGCTCAAGGTGCAGTGGTTGAAAGTTACTCAGCGACGGGGAAAGAGTGGATTTTCGGGCCCTGGTAAAGTTTGGCCCTCAATGGCTAGCAACAGTGTAAATCTGGTCAGGGGTGTCGACTCATTCCCACCATTGTACACAGCCACCAATGGTAGCCGATTGGAGGATCTGGTAAATTGTGATGAAGGTGAAATTCCTTAATCCTTAAAGCCTTTAGAAAGAATCAAACAGTGTTTTAACCTGCTGAAGGGGAAACAGATGCCAAGCAAAACTGAACCAAGGTGTCAGCCGTGGCTCAGTTGGTAGCACTCTCGACTCTGAGTCAGAAGGTTGTGAGTTCAAGCTCTGTACCTTCAGCTGCCAAGGCCCTGAGCTCTGGAACTCCCTCCCTAAACATCTCCACCACTCGAGCTCTCTCTCCTCCTTTAAGACACTCCTTAAAACCTACCTCTTTGCCCTAGCTTTTGGTCACCTGTCCTAATATCTCCTTGTGTGGCTCGGTGTCAAATTTTGTTTGATAATGCTCCTGTGAAGCACCTTGGGAGGTTTTACTATGCTAAAGGCGCTATATAAATGCATATTGTTGTTGTTGTTGTAAGATTCTATGATTCTAAGGGACATCCATACATATATCCCACTTTTAGTCTTCCCCTCACCTACCTCGAGAACAACAGTTAATGTCGGTGAGAAGCTGATGCTGAGGAACCCGATTAATTTGTACTAATTCAGGTCATCAGCAAATAAACCCAAAGTGTCACAGAATCATGTGGCAAGGTCAGAATAAATTTTCCGATAAATCGTACTGACCGGAAAAAAACAGTGAAGCCTGGAAATTCTGCAGGGATTCTCCTGATCTCCTGCTGTATCTTCAGCCAGACACCAGGGGGGTGGGGGCCCACAGGGAAATAACCATTTTCAGCCATTTCTCCAGGAGCTCTGTCCATCTCCCATCATGGTCTGCACCCTTGGGGTCTGTCTGCCTTCCTCCGCCACATTCCCGGGCCACGGGAGCCTTCTCCACTTTGCCAGATTTACCATGCTCACCCCCCCGCCCCCACCCCTGCTACTCTGCTGTAACCATTTACACCTCATCTGGACCCACCTTTTGTCTATATATAAATGCAAGTTGTTGTTGTTGTTGTTTCTATCCTTGTCCCATTACCACCCCTTTTGATCACACCATCATCCCTTTTGTCATTTAATCACTCCTGCCTTCCACCCCATCAAAAACTTTCCCTTTTATTCTTTCCTCCTCTCCCCCCTTTTCCCTGCCTCTGTACTTGCTTAAAACCTGTTACATCTCCGAACATCTGATGAAAGGTCATCGACCTGAAACGTTAACTCTGTTTCTCTCTCCACAGATACTGCCTGACCTGCTGAGTATTTCCCGCATTTTCTGTTTCTATTTCAGATTTCCAGCATCCGCAGTATTTTGCTTTTGAAGTTACAGACAGGGCCCTTTGGCTCAAACGGGACGATGATAGTCCACAGGAGCAGGCGTTGCAAGCCCCTGGTCCAGCTGCACTCTAAGCAGCACGACAGAAGGAGCACTTCAGTGTGGGGTCAGGCTAGAGTGTGCATGTTAAACACCCTTAATTAGGCCGACATGTGTAATAAACTGTCTTTCTCGCTCTTCATTTTCATCGTCATTCTGCTTCTGTCACCCTCGGGTGGTTTCCATCCTCATTAACACTCATCTGCTGCTGAATCAGACAGAGAGAACAGACACACAGACCGCAGATATTAAGTGAAGTCTCCTGTGAGTCAAAGTATACAAGGGAAGTTGTGAGTCATCCAGTTCCTCACCATAAATCTAATAACACACCTGCCATGAGTTTATAGTAATGACACTGCAGAGTGCAAGATGTGTGGCGGGAGGTAGAGATCTGCTTAAGGCTGCAGTTGGTTGGTGAAAGACTTGAAAGCACAGCAGAGTACCTCCAAAGTACCTCCACCTCGCTGTGAAACTGGAGAGACTTCCCCCCTCCCTATGTAACTGTGAAGTGCTCCTTCCCTCCCCTTGCTTACCTCTATACCTATAAGTGAGGTGCTCCAGAGAACCCTGGGCTAAATAGGAGAGTCTTCCTCAGTGCGAGTATATGAGTCAAACAGAAGGAGGGGGTCTGCAGTTTTCTGTCTCACACACACGTGTATGTATGTATGTTTGTGTATATATACACACAGTTAAACAGGCCAGCAGTTTTTCTTTCACACACACACACAGTTAAATAGGGGAACAGTCTGAACACAGACACACACAGAGTTAAACATGGAAGGATCTGAACACACATTGTTAAACAGCCTTCAGTTCCTTACACACACACACACACACACACACAAACACACACAGAGTTAAACAGGGGTAGGATCTGAACACACACACACAGAGCTAATTGAGGGGAGGGGGGTCTGCACTTGCTCACACAGTTAACTGGGAAAGGGGGCTGCAGAAGTGTGCTGCTTGATGCATGGACAAGGTGTTTACACACAGACAAATGAATGTGGAAACTCATGCACGTGCTATGTCATATAAACAAAAATTAAATGTTATGGGTACTGTGGCTTAGCCTGGGAAGCAGCAGCTGCTGGACTGGGCAGCACTGGGTCGAGTCTGTCCTTCCACAGACTGGAACATGATTTCTTAGCTTTAGGGCTGGCAACTCTGACTGAGTAAAAGATTGATGTTACAAGCTCGGAGACTCCCCGCCTGTTGAACACAATGATTGATAGAGCTTAAAAAACTCAGGGCTGATTCTCACCTTCAGGTGTAAATCATTCGAAATGGTTTGGAACTGGTGCTAATCCCACTCAGAAGATCACGTTCAGATAACATTCAGTTCTCCAGTCTAAACACAACTCTAGAGGCAAATCCAGTCAGGTTGAGATAAGGGGGTATGGTGTAAAATGGGCAGTAGTGAATCAGCAGCCCATTTTACATCTCTCCCCGTTTTTATTTCCATTGACCTCAATGGAAAGGAAAATGGAGCCTGGTGTTTAACGCCCGTTTTACACCATCGCACAAAGGTCCAATTACCCCTCGAGCGGTGGGACAGGAGATCTGTGTACAAGTGAAATTTAAAGGGATGGAGACACTTAAAGGGGAGTTTCAGCAAACATTCTGAAAGCCGTGAAGCGTCTCAACCCTTCATCAGCCTCCGCCAAGGCTGAAGGGAACGGGGACTAAGAAGTGAGAAACAAAAAGAAAGGGAAAGGAAGCCTTGGTACGGGCCAGAGTTTTCAGGAAAGTAACAGAGCAGCCGAGCACTGCACACCCCTCCCCAATTGATGGCCGCTGAAGTGGGAGGTGCTGCTGCTTGTGGTGCCTGCGAAGAGGATTCGCGTCTTGTGTTACTCGGCATTGGTGGCCCTGCTGCTTGTCTGCAAGGAAGTGCAGCCACCTTTCACAGAATGACATGGAAATTCCAACACGGAAATAGGCCTTTCGGTCCAGTCAGTCCGCTTCGGTGCTTATCCTTCACAGCAGCAGCAGTCCTAATCCTATGTGCCTGCCCTCTTCCCATATCCCTAACGCCTCTTTCCCTCACCAACTTATCTCACCTATTCTTGCGTTACAACAGTGACTACACTTAAAAAGTACTTCATTGGCTGTAAAGCGCTTTGGGACGTCCTGAGGTCATGAAAGACGCTATATAAATGCAAGTCATTCTTTTCTTTCTTTTTAAAAGTTGGCATGGTCTCTGCTTCGATCACTAACTCTGGTAGTGCATTCCACAGCCTCTCAGCCTTCTGCGTAAAAAAGTTTCTCCTGTTCTCCGCCCTAAATTTCATACATTTAATCTTATGTCTATGTCCCCTCGTTCTAGACACCTCAACCATTGGAAATGGTCTGTTTCTATCTACTCTGTCCCAATCCCTTTATAATTTTAAACACCTCTATCAGCCCCAATTTTTTCATTTTCTTTTCCGTATCCTAGCGATTCTGTGCTGTACCCTCTTGGTTGCCTTAACATCCTTTCTATAGTGTGGAAGCCAAATGCACACGGTACTCCAAACTGCGATGTTATATTTGATCACAAGTTGAGCTTCCTACCTCATATCCACGCATCACTAAGACCGCCCATTTCCACCTCGGTAACATCGCCCGTCTCCGCCCTTGCCTCAGCTTATCCGCTGCTGAAACCCTCATCCATACCTTTTTTACCTCTAGACTTGACTATTCCAACACACTCCTGGCCGGCCTCCTTAGGTCTCCACTCCATAAATTTGAGGTCATTCAAAACTGTGCTGCCCATGTCTTAACTCGCACCAAGTCCCGCTCACCCATCTCCCCTGTGCTCGCTGACCTACATTGGCTCCCAGATAAGCAACACTTTGATTTTAAAATTCTCATCCTTGTTTTCAAATCCCTCCATGGCCACACCTGTCCCAATCGCTGTAATCTCCTCCAGCCCTACAATCCCCGAGATCTCTACACTCCTCCAATTCTGGCCTCCTGAACATGCACGATTTTAATCGGTCCACCATTGGCGGCCATGCTTTCAGCTGCCTAAGCCTCTCCGCCTCTCTGACTCTCTTTCCTCCTTTAAGACGCTCCTTAAAACCTACCTCTCATCTGCCCTAACATGTTCTTATATGGCTTGGTATCAAATTTTGTTTTTGTTAATGCTCCTGTGAAGCGCCTTGGGACATTTTACGATGTTAAAGGCGCTATATAAATGTAATTTGTTGTTGTTGTTGTGGTCTTACAAAGGTTTTATATTGATCCACTATTACAACCCCATTTAATATTCTAAACTCTTGCAATAAAACACAGCAAAGCTGATTTTAAGGGTTACCGCCTGGCATAAACAGTGGCTTGAAAATGGCATTGGGTCACTTACTGCCTCGTTTACATTGACGTTCCGGCCACCGCCATCTTGGATAGGATCCTGAGATGGGCTGGCTGGAGCACTCGCCTGTTTCAGGCAGAAGGCCACTTGTAAGGTGCAAATCGTGGCATGACATACGTGGGACATCCGCCCATTTGCACCAGGCCTTGAGCAGCCTAACCAACGGTGCTCCTCCTGGGCCCACAAAAGAACTCCAGCCCACTGCCAACTGGTGAGAGGCCTCCCCAGGATTGCCTCCACCCCATAGGCCCAACCTGGCTGGCTGGCCCAGCGTGGGAGTCGGACGATTTCCTGTGAGCTGCAGCAGGATGCCTGTTTGGTGCCTGCAGCTCTCCAGCTACATAGAAATGAAGCACAAGCCTCAAAATAGCTCAGGCCTCACAGCCAACCGCCCACTGTGTGTCTCAAATTGCCCCAAGTATTCTATTCACTGTATAGCCTTAGCCACCCGAGGTGTTGCTTTTAAGGTTTTGTGAACCTGAACCCCCAAATACCTCTGCCCTTCCACATCACCCAGCGTTACCCCATTTAAAATATAACTTTTATTTTTTTTGTCCCAAAATGTACCGCCTCACATTTACTGACATTGAATTCCATCTGCCAATTAGTTGGCCAATTCCACCATCTTATCAATACCCCCTTGCAGCTGTCTTTGGTCATCAGAATTATTTACTCGCCCTCCTATTTTGGCAGCCCCAATTTTAATCTGACCCGGCCGGAGGGAATGGAGCAGTCCCGTTTTATGCCCCAATGATTTTGGAACGTAAAATCGGACGGGGTGTAAATTGGGCGTCCGACCTGAACTGGCCCATTAGAACATAAGAAATAGGAGCAGGAGTAGGTCATTTGGCCCCTCGAGCCTGCTCCGCCATTCAATAAGATCACGGCTGATCTGATCTTGACCTCAACTTCACTTTTCCGCCCGCTCCCCATAACCCTCGACTCCCCTGTAGCTCAAATATCTGTCTATCCCCGCCTTGAATATATTCAATGACTCCGCCTCCACAGCTCTCTGGGTAAGAGAATTTCAAAGATTCACGACCCTCTGAGAGAAGAAATTCCTCCTCATCTCCGTTTTAAACGGGCGCCCTCTTATTCTGAAACTATGCCCCCTAGTTCTAGATTCCTCCAAGAGGGGAAACATCCTCTCAGCATCTACCCTGTCAAGCCCCCTCAGAATCTTATATGTTTGAATAGGATCACCTCTCATTCTTCTAAACTCCAATGAGTATAGGCCCAACCTGCTCAACCTTTCTTCATAAGACAACCCCTTCATCTCAGGAATCAAACTAGTGAACCTTCTCGGAACTGCCTCCAATGCAAGTATATCCCTCCTTAGATAAGGAGACCAAAACTGCACGCAGTATTCCAGATGTGGTCTCACCAGCGCCCTGTACAGTTGTAGCAAAACTTCCCTAGTTTTATACTCCATCCCCCTTGCAATAAGGGCCAACATTCCATTTGCCTTCCTAATTACTTGCTGTACCTGCATGCTAACTTTTTATGTTTCATGTACGAGGACCCCCAGATCCCTCTGTACTGCAGCATTTTGTAGTCTCTCTTCATTTAAATAATAATTTGCTTTTTTATTCTTCCTACCAACGTGGATAACCTCACATTTTCCCACATTATACGCCATCTGCCAAATTTTTGCCCACTCACTTAACCTATCTATATCCCTTTGCAGACTCTTTGGGCTGGATTTTGATACTGGGGCGGGTTGGGTTCGTGTCATCCGCTTTTCGTGTTATCCAGCCGACTGCAATTGGATGTGGGAGATTGATGCAATTTTCACCTAATTGGGCAATTGAGTTCCAGCATGTGGGAACCCATGAACCAATTAGTGGTTTCAGTCTGAAAGTCGCCTCTGATGATGTCATCATTGCTGCTGCATTGAAGGTCAGAGACTGCCTGGCCTTTGCTGTGAGAGGACCTGGAGAGCAGGGGAGAGAGAGAGAGAGAGAGAGAGAGACAGAGAGACAGAGAGACAGAGAGAAAGAGAGAGAGAGAGAGAGAGAGAGTGAATTTTTTTTGCACCACCACTCCCAGATACGGCTCCTCCATCCCAGATGCCTGCCAGCCCCAGTCACTGATAGTCAGCCCAGCCACTGATAGTCAGCTATCCAAATGTGCTCCCGCCAGGTTTCACAATCGTGTTTCAGAACAGGCGTGCTTCACGGAGAACAAGGGTTAAAATCACAAAGGCCTTTCAAAATGGCATTATAGAGCCAATTTAGTGCTTGTTAAGAGCCTTAACAGCCTATCCCGTCTCTTAGAGGCGGGACGGAGTCGGGACCAGCAGACACGATTTAATGAAAATTGCGTGGAGGCGGGATGGAGGCGGACTTGTGCCCGCCCGTCAGTTTTTGCAATTTTAACCCCCCACACGCCTCCAAACCCGCCTCCACGGGTCAATGAAAATCCAGCCCTTTGTGTCCTCCTCACAACTTGCTTTCCCACCTATCTTTGTATCATCAGCAAATTTGGCTACAGTACACTCGGTCCCTTCATCCAAGTCATTAATATAGATTATAAATAGTTGAGGCCCCAGCACTGATCCCTGTGGCACCCCACTAGTTACAGTTTGCCAACCTGAAAATGACCCATTTATCCCAACTCTCTGTTTTCTGTTAGTTAGCCAATCCTGTATCCATGCTAATATATTACCCCCAACCCCGTGAGCTCTTATCTTGTGCAGTAACCTTTTATGTGGCACCTTATCGAATGCCTTCTGGAAATCCAAATACACGACATCTACTGGTTCCCCTTTATCCACCCTGCTCATTACATCCTCAAAGAACTCTAGTAAATTTGTCAAACACGATTTCCCTTTCATAAAACCATGTTGACTCTGCTTGATTGTATTATGATTTTCTAAATGTCCTGCTATTACTTCCTTAATAATGGATTCCAGCATTTTCCCAATGACAGATGTTAGGCTAACTGGCCTATAATTTCCTGCTTTCTGTCTCCCTCCTTTTTTGAATAGGGGCTGTGGTAACACAATACAGCTTCCTGTGACTCGAACTTTATTGCATCACTTCCTGTGATTAGTCCAGGATAAATACTGGACTGATCAGTTGGATCCTGGAGAGGCATAGAGTAAGACCTCTTTTGTATGTAGCACCTTTTTAGTTGATTAAAGCTTACTTTAAGTTCACCACGCGTAAGGCTCATTCTTACGACAATTTAATCAACTTTGGAAAACTTCGCACTCAAACTTTTTGGACGAACTCGGAACTAAGGATCCAGGGAATCACCCATCATGGAAAACATCCTTAAACCATCGCGTCTTGACTTGGACCCAAACACCCCAGCAGCCGGTAAGGTGTGGAAACACTGGTATCGCACGTTTGACAATTTTCTGGAATATTGTAAGGCTGATGATAACTCAAAGTTGCGGATACTCATCAACTGTGTCACCCCGAATGTATTTCAGTATGTGGAGGAATGGAACAGTTACGAGGAGTCAATTCGGAAGCTTAAGAGACTATATACTAAGACACCGAATGAGGTCTATGCCAGACATCTACTTGCTACAGCCCAACAAGGGCCGGAGAAATCCATTGATAAATTCCTCCAAGAGCTTCGCAGACTTAGTATGGACTGTAACTTTCGGGCGGCCTCAGCTGAGCTGTACCGTGAAGAAATGATCCGTGATGCTTTCATCTGCGGGCTTGCCTCCCCATTTATACGCCAGCGTCTACTGGAAAGTAAGACACTTGAGCTTCAGAGAGCTTATGACATGGCTTGCTCTCTAGATCTGGCAAAAAGAAATGCAGACCTTTATACAGTGCCCAGACCTCGGTCTACTGCCTTAACTACAGTCAGGCAATTTAAGAGGCCACAGGTGAACTCTATTAGGGAGGTCTTTATCCCTGACGATCAATCTGATGACTTCACTGATGAAGAGGATGATGACCCCACTGTGGCAGCCTCTTGGCAATCTAAGAAATGCTTCTTTTGTGGTGATGAGTTTCACCCTCGGAAATTCTGCCCTGCTCGCAATGCGTTTTGCAGTCATTGCAACAAAAAGGGTCATTTTGCAAAGGTTTGCCTATCAAGAGCCTCTACGAGGGCTTATCAAGCTAAGTCCTACCGAACTGCCCCGGTAAGGGCCTATCAAGATGTTCCGGCTAAAATCTATCGTGCTTCCTCTCGAAGAAACACACCTAGAGTTTCAGCCACTCTTTGTGCAACGACACCAATTACAGCTGCTTGTCCTCAGAACCTATTCCATGCAGCTACAAAAGCATCAATTAATGGACATAATTTAGATGCCTTAATTGACTCAGGTAGCACTGATAGTTTCATTAGGGAACAGATTGTTGCAGAGTTAAAGCTACATGTTTTCCCATCGGACCAGGCAATTGCGATGGCTCAGTCATCACTTAATACCAGAATTTCTGGCTTTTGTATGGTTGAAATAACACTTAATGGTCACAGGTATCCCTCCACCCGGCTTTCGGTGCTCAAGGACTTATGTAGTGATCTTATCTTAGGGCTGGATTTTCAAAAGCAGCATAAGAAGCTCACCATTGAGTTCGGCGGATCCAAACCTGAACTCACTATTTCTAATATACTACCTCGATTACCGTTCTGTGCATTGTCAGCAGCTTCACTGGATGAACCCTCACTGTTTACCAGTATCCCTCCTCGAGGCAAACCGATTATAACAAAGTCATGACGTTTCAGTCAGGAAGACCAGTCTTTTATTGCGGCTGAGATTTCTCGGCTTTTAGCAGAGGATATCATCGAGCCTTGTTCGTCGCCATGGCGCGCCCAGGTCGTTATTGTTAAGAACCCTCTACAACCTCACAAGAAACGGCTGTGCATTGACTATTCACAGACCATCAATCAATATACGGACTTGGACGCATACCCATTGCCGCGCATCGATGATATGGTTAATAAATTGGCTGAGTACACGGTGTTCTCAACATATGATCTAAAAAGTGCCTATCATCAGGTACTCTTGAAGGTCTCAGACAAGCAGTATACGGCCTTTGAAGCCAATGGACGGCTGTATCAATTTCGTCGCCTCCCCTTTGGGGTCACTAATGGAGTGGCTGTCTTCCAGCGAGCAATGGATGACCTGGTCAAACAGGAAGACTTGAAGGATACGTTTCCTTATCTGGACAATATTACTGTCGCAGGTCGCAATCAGCGGGAACATGACGCCAATCTCCAATGATTTTGGGATGCACTCCAGCACCGTAATTTGACATTAAATGCGGCTAAATCCATTGAGTCACAACCAACCATCAACATCCTTGGCTATTGTGTGGGCAATGGCATCATTAAACCTGACCCTGAAAGGCTTCGCCCACTCCAAGAACTCCCGCCACCTAAGAATCCGGCCTCCTTGCGCCGGGCCCTCGGCCTGTTTGCATACTATGCTAAATGGATTCCTAACTTCTCGGACCGAATCCAACCTCTACTGAAGGCCAGCACATTCCCACTAGACACAGCGGCTGTTGCAGCCTTTAACCTCCTGAAAAAACAGTTGGAGAAAGCGACTCTTCACTCCATCGATGAGAGTCTTCCTTTTGTCGTTGAGTGTGATGCCTCGGAGGTGGCGATCTCGGCCACTCTGAATCAGGAAGGTCGTCCGGTGGCATTTTTGTCCAGGACTTTTCAAGGGGCTGAGCTACATTATCCTCCAGTCGAGAAAGAAGCTACAGCCATCATAGAGGCAGTACGGAAGTGGAGTCACCTCCTAGCTCGCCAGCACTTTACCTTAATCACGGACCAGCGATCAGTCGCCTTCATGCTCGATAATCGAAAACGGACCAAAATTAAAAATAATAAAATCCAGCTTTGGCGGCTGGAATTGGCCTCTTTTGGTTACACCATCCACTATCGACCTGGCAAGGAGAATGTGGCTCCAGATACCCTCACACGAGCATTCTGCTCCGCCATGGCACCCTCTACGCTCGTAGACATCCATGATGGGTTGTGTCATCCGGGCGTTACTCGCATGCTACACTTCGTGCAGTCCTGAAATCTCCCATTCTCTACCGGGGATGTAAAGAAGATGTGCTCGGACTGCAGAGTCTGTGCGGAATTGAAACCTCGGTTTTTCCGCCCCTCGGGTGGTATACTCATACATGCGACCCAGCCAATGCAACGGCTTAGCATCGATTTTAAGGGGCCGTTGCCCTCTTCAACTCAACACTTATCTATTGACCATGGTCGATGAGTATTCCCGTTTTCCGTTTGCCTTTCCCTGCCCCAATATGCTGACGACCACGGTTACCAGCTGCCTTGAGCAGGTATTTGCTTTCTGTGGCATGGCATCCTATGTTCATTCGGATCGGGGCCCTTCTTTTATGTCAGGAGAACTCAAGGCCTATCTCTCGGAACGGGGTATTGCTGCCAGCAAAACGACGCCTTATCATCCGGTCGGGAATGGGCAAGTCGAGCGTTTTAACGCTATCATCTGGAATGCGGTACGTCTGGCTTTGAGATCTCGGGGCCTACCCAACCAGCAATGGGAAGCAGTACTTCCAGACGCATTACACTCCACACGGTCCCTCCTTTCGACCGCCACAAATACGACGCCTCATGAACGGTTCTTCCGATTTCAGCGTCGCTCATCCTATGGGATATCTCTCCCGTCGTGGCTGACTGCACCAGGACCAGTGCTACTCCGAAGATATGTCCGGGCGTCTAAGAATGACCCTCTGGTAGATGAGGTTGAGCTCACTGACGTCAACCCTACCTACGCCTATATTCGGTATCCTGACGGTCGGGAATCTACCATGTCATTGCGGGATCTGGCTCCCTGCCCGCCGAAACATAGAGGGACACCAGGGGATGATATTGTACCAGGCACATCTCTGGGCTCGCCAGGTGCCTCTCATCACGATCTGGATCTGATGCCGGCTGGTACCTCACTCCAGCGTGCCGACCTGGGGCAGACTGACTATGAGCCCGTCGGGGCTCGCACGCGCAGCCACGATCCACCCTGCACCGTACGCTCGGAAACGGATCTGCCACAGCCCTGCCCGACACCCGTTCGGGCACCAGTACACAGTCAGGATCGTCCTGACCCCTCACAGAGCGGGCTGGATCACTCGGACTCTGGTCCACGGCCCGCGGCGGGTAAACGGGCTAGGGGCCCTCTACCGCTACGAGAACCCAAACGGGTGCGGCTCTCCCTCGTCCAGCGGCTACGAAATGGAGGGAGAATGTGGTAACACAATACAGCTTCCTGTGACTCGAACTTCATCCCGGCCTCCTAATCTTTGGGGGGGGGGAGAATGTGGTAACACAATACAGCTTCCTGTGACTCGAACTTTATTGCATCACTTCCTGTGATTAGTCCAGGATAAATACTGGACTGATCAGTTGGATCCTGGAGAGGCATAGAGTAAGACCTCTTTTGTATGTAGCACCTTTTTAGTTGATTAAAGCTTACTTTAAGTTCACCACGCGTAAGGCTCATTCTTACGACAGGGGCGTTACATTTGCGGTTTTCCAACCTCTCCAGAATCCAGAGCACACTTTGCTGGATTACAACCAACACATCCACTATCTCTGCAGCCACTTCTTTTAAGACCCCAGGATACAGGCCATCAGGTCCAGGGGACTTGTCAGCCTTTAGTCCCATTAGTTTGCCTGGTACTGTTTCTCTAGTGATAGTGATTGTTTTAAGTTCCTCCCTCCCGATAGCCCCTTGATTATCAATTATTATTGGGATGCTTTTAGTGTAATTTACCATGAAGACCGATACAAAATATTTGTTCAAAGTCTCTGCCATTTCCCTGTTTCCCATTATTAATTTCCCAGTCTCATCCTCTAAGGGACCAACGTTTACTTTAGCTACTCTCTTCCTTTTTATATACCTGTCGAAGCCCCATTCATGCCGAGCAAATTAGGTTAAAATTGGGGCTAGTATCGTCCGCAAATTTGGACATCACTCCCTCTAGCCATATATCCAAATCATTGATGTACACAGTGAACAGATACAGTTCCAAACAGAACCCTGTCGGACATCGCTACCCGATTCTAATTCCAACCACTCTTGACAAACTGCCATATTATAAATTAAATGATCAAGGAACATAAAACAAAATAGTAAAATATTTTATAGGCACATCAATAAAAAAAGGAAGGTTGGGATGGGAATAGGGCCACTAAGGGATGGACAGGATAATACCACAGGTAACAATATGGCAGAAATATTAAATAATTATTTTGTTTAAGTATTTACTAGGGAGATAGAACAGGTGGACATGACACTGGATGATGAGATTAGTAATGAGATAAATGCATTTAAAATTATAAAAAGGGGATATATTAAATAAACTAATCAAACTCAAAGAGGATAAAACCCCTTGTCCGGATGGATTGTATCCACGCATTTTAAAAGAATCTAGGGAAGAGATAGCAGAAGCATTACTGTGCATATTTAATAATTCATTAGAAAAAGGTGTAGTGCCAGAGGACTGGCGGATAGCTAACGTAATACTGATATTTAAGAAGGGGGATAGAACATGTCCAGGGAATTATAGACCAGTCAGCTTAACATCGGTGGTAGGAAAAATAAAGGGATCCCTACTAAAGGAGAAAATAGAAGAAGATCTAGAAACCAAAAATATAATAATGAATAGTCAGCATGGATTTCAAAAGGGAAAGTCTTGCTTGACCAACCTTATTGAATTTTTTGAAGAGGTAACAGAGAGAGTAGACAATGGTAATGCAGTAGATGCAATTTATCTGGATTTTCAAAAGGCCTTCGATAAGGTACCCCATAATAGACTGATGAACAAGGTCAGGGAATGCAGAGTCAGGGGACAAGTAGCAGAATGGATTGCTGGCTGCCATCAGGACAGAAAGCAGAGAGTAAGAGTAAAGGGTAGCTATTCACAATGGCAGAAGGTGGGTAGTGGTGTTCCACAAGGATCAGTGGTGGGACCACTGTTGTTCACAATTTACATTAATGATTTAGACTTTGGAATCAAAAACACAATTTCAAAATTTGCGGATGACACCAAATTGGGGGGATAGTCAATACTGAGGAGGACTGCAACAAATTACAGGAGGACATTAATAAACTTGCAGAATGGCCATATAATTGGCAAATGAAGTTCAACACAGATAAATGTGAGGTATTACATTTTGGTAGGAAGAATAGGGAGGTAATTTATCACTTGGAGGGTGTGAGTCTAGGAGGGGTAGAGGAACAAAGGGATCTCGGAGTACAAATACACAAATTACTAAAAATTGCGACACAGGTTAACAAGGCCATAAAAAAAGCAAACCAAGCACTAGGGTTTATTTTTAGAGGTATAGAATTGAAAAGTAGGGTAGTTATGCAAAACCTGTATCGAACCTTGGTTAGCCCACACTTAGAGTATTGCGTGCAGTTCTGGTCGCCATATTATAAAAAGGATATAGAGGCACTGGAGATGGTGCAGAGAAGATTTACAAGGATGATACCAGAAATGCGAGGGTATACATATCAGAAAAGGATGAATAGGCTGGGTCTCTTTTCTCTTGAAAAAAGGCTGAGGGGTGACCTAATAGAGGTCTTTAAAATTATGAAAAATTTTGATAGGGTGGATACAGAGAGAATGTTTCCGCTTGTGGGGAAGAGGATAACTAGAGGCCATCAATATAAGCTAGTCACCAAGAAATTCAATAGGGAATTCAGAAGAAACTTCTTTACCCAAAGAGTGGTGAGAATGTGGAACTTGCTACCACAGGCAGTGGTTGAAGCGAATAGTATCGATGCATTTAAGGGGAGGCTAGACAAGCAATGAGGGAGAAAGGAATAGAGGGTTATGCTGATAGATTTAGATGAGGAAAGACGGGAGGAGGCTCGAGTGGAGCATAAACGCCGGCATGGACTGGTTGGGCCGAATGGCCTGTTTCAGTGCCGTATATCCTATGTAATCCTATGCCCATAACTCCTATTTCCTCTCTGCTAATCAATTTTCAATCCAATTTGCTACTGTCCCCCTAACTGCATACCCCTTAATCTTCTCTTATAGTCTCCTGTGTGGACCATTTACACACATTCACTTCATTTTCCATCCACCATATCTGTCAGCTCCTCAAAGAACTCAATCAGATTTGTCCAGCACGATCTTCCTTTCTGAAATCCATGTTGGCCACTTCTAATTATTTTCTGCTCATCTCAATACATCGTAGTTTCATCTTTAATTAAATATTCCAAGATATACCTTAAACTAACTGGCCTGTAATTAGTGCTGTTGGGGGGGGGGGGATTAAACTAACTTGGCAGGGGGATGGGATACGGAGTGGAGCTATAGTAGGGGGTGATGCACAGCCAAATATAGAGGAAAAAATAAGTCAGTCTGGAAGGCAGAGCAAATATGTAATGGCACAAGGGAGTATGGCAAGGCTGGGTGGCATTTATTTTAATGCAAGGAGTCTTGCGAGTAAGGCAGATGAATTGAAGGTGTTGATGAACACATGGGAGTATGATATTGTTGCTATCACAAAGACATGGTTGAGGGAGGGGCAGGACTGGCAGCTCAATACTCCGGGGTATAGAATCTTCAGGCGAGACAGAGGGAGGTGTAAAAGAGGAGGGGGTGTCGCAATATTAATCAAGGAGTCAATTACTACAGTAAGGAGGGATGATATCTTAGCAGGTTCCTCTAATGAGGCCATATGGGTAGAACTTCAAAACAAAACACTTTGCTGGGAGTGTACTATAGGCCCCCAAACAGTCAGGGGGAGATAGAGGAACAGATATGTAGGCAAATCTCAGAGAAGTGTAGAAATAATAGGGTAATAATAGTAGGGGATTTCAACTTCCCCAATATTAACTGGGATAGTCAGAGTGTGAAAGGCTTAGAGGGTGCGGAATTCTTAAAGTGCACCCAGGAGAGCTTTTTGAGCCAGCATGTAGAAAGTCCTACAAGAGAGAGGGCGGTACTGGATCTAATTCTAGGGAATGTAGCCAGGCAAGTGGTAGAAGTGTCAGTAGGAGAGCATTTTGGTGACAGTGACCATAATTCGGTGAGATTTAAGGTAGTCATGGAAAAGGACAAAGATCGACCAGAAATAAAGATTCTAAATTGGGGGAAGGCCGATTTTAATATGATAAGGTAGGATCTGGCCAAAGTGAACTGGGATCAGCTACTTGTAGGAAAATCCACATCAGAGCAGTGGGAGTCATTCAGAAAGGAAATAGAGAGAGCACAGCGCCAACATGTTCCTGTAAAGGTCAAGGGTGGGACCAACAAGTCCAGGGAACCCTGGATGACAAGGGATATACAAGAATGGATTAGGAAAAAAAGGGAGGCTTTTGGCAGATACAAAGGACTTAAAAACAGTGGAAGCCCTAGAGGAGTATAGAAAGTGCAGGGGGGTACTCAAAAAAGAAATTAGGAGAGCGAAGAGGGGGCATGAAAAAACACTGGCGGGCAAAATAAAGGAAAATCCCAAGGTGTTTTATAAGTATATTAAGGGCAAGAGGATAACCAGGGAAAGAGTAGTGCCCATTAGGGACCAAAGTGGCAATCTGTGTGTAGAGCCGGAAGATGTGGGTGAGGTTTTAAATGAATATTTTGCATCTGTGTTCACTATGGAGAAGGACGATGTAGGCATAGAAATCAGGCAGGGGGATTGTGAAATACTTGAACAAATTAGCATTGAGTGGGAGGAGGTACTAGCGGTTTTAGCGGGCTTAAAAGTGGATAAATCCCCAGGCCCAGACGAGATGTATCCCAGGCTGCTGTGTGAGGCAAGGGAGGAGATTGCAGGGGCTCTGACTCAAATTTTCAGAACCTCTCTGGCCACAGGGGAGGTGCCAGAGGACTGGAGGACAGCTAACGTAGTACCATTATTCAAGAAGGGTAGTTGGGATAAACCAGGGAATTACAGGCCAGTGAGCCTAACATCAGTGGTAGGGAAATTATTGGAAAAAATTCTGAGGAACAGAATTAGTTTCCACTTGGAGAGGCAAGAATTAATCAAGGATAGTCAGCATGGCTTTGTCAGGGGGAGATCATGTCTAACCAATTTGATTGAATTTTTCGAGGGGGTGACTAGGTGTGTGGATGAGGGTAGTGCAGTTGATGTAGTCTACATGGACTTCAGTAAGGCTTTTGACAAAGTCCCACATGGGAGACTGGTCAAGAAGGTAAGAGCCCATGGGATCCAGGGCAATTTGACACATTGGGTCCAAAATTGGCTTAGTGGCAGGAGGCAGAGGGTGATGGTCGAAGGTTGTTTTTGTGACTGGAAGCCTGTGTCCAGTGGTGTACCGCAGGGATCGGTGCTGGGTCCCTTGCTGTTTGTAGTGTACATTAATGATTTAGATATGAATGTAGGAGGTATGATCAGTAAGTTCGCAGATGACACGAAAATTGGTGGAGTGGTAAATAGCGAGGAGGGAAGCCTCAGGCTACAGGACGATATAGACGGGTTGGTCAGATGGGCAGAACAGTGGCAAATCGAATTTAACACTGAAAAGTGTGAGGTGATGCATTTTGGAAGGACTAACAAGGCAAGCGAATACACAATGAATGGTAGGACCCTAGGAAGGACAGAGGATCAGAGGGACCTTGGTGTGCATGTACATAGATCCCTGAAGGCAGCAGGACAGGCAGATAAGGTGGTTAAAAAGGCATATGGGATACTTATATTCTATGCCTCGGCTAATGAAGGCAAGAGCAGGGAGGTTATGATGGAGCTGTACAAAACACTAGTTAGGCCACAGCTGGAATACCGTGTGCAGTTCTGGTCGCCACACTATAGGAAGGATGTGATTGCATTGGAGAGGGTGCAGAGGAGATTCACCAGGATGTTACCTGGGCTGGAGCGCTTCAGCTATGAGGAGAGACTGGACAGGCTGGGATTGTTTTCCTTGGAGCAGAGAAGGCTGAGGGGGGACCTGATTGAGGTGTACAAAATTATGAGGGGCATAGATAGGATAGATAGAAAGGAGCTTTTCCCCTTAGTAGAGGGGTCAATAACCAGGGGGCATAGTTTCAAGGTAAGGGGCAGGAGGTTTAGAGGGGATTTGAGGAAAACTTTTTCACCCAGAGGGTGGTTGGAATCTGGAACTCACTGCCTGAAAGGGTGGTAGAGGCAGGAACCCTCACAACATTCAAGAAGCATTTAGATGAGCACTTGAAATGCCATAGCATACAAGGCCACGGACCAAGTGCTAGAAAATGGGATTAGAATAGACAGGGCTTGATGGCCGGCGCGGACACGATGAGCCGAAGGGCCTCTTTCTGTGCTGTATACCTGGGTTAGCTGTGTTTGGAAATGGATATTACATTGGCCACTCTCCAGTACACATCCACTCTCAATAGTATCCTGAAATATAATTTCTAGGGTCCTCTGCTATTACTTCCCTCATTTCCCTCAGGATCCCTGGATGTATCCTGTCAGGTCCCAGCATTTTGTCCTCCTTTAGTTTAACTAACTTCTCAAATACTTTCATTTATTACAATATCTCCCATCTCACTTGTAACCAATTTAGGGTTTACCTGCTCCCTAATATCCTTCTCTTTTGTGAACACTGAAGCAAAGCACTTGGTAAATATCCCACCAATTTCTGCTTATCCTCTAATAATTCATCATCCTCTCCTCTTGGGGGGGTACCACCTGATATTTAACAATTTTCATTTTACTGATATATTTGTAAAATACCTTACTGTTCTTTTCAATATTTTTTGAGATACTCTTCTCCTTGCTTTCCTTATTCCTTATCGACCTGTGGAAATACCTAGTCCGAAATGATGCGGAGATGCCGGCGTTGGACTGGGGTGGACAAAAATGAGAAGTCGCACAACACCAGGTTATAGTCCAACAGATTTATTTAAAATTACAAGCTTTCGGAGCTGTCGCCCCTTCGTCAGGCAAAGTTACTGTGAGAGAATCTATCAGAATTCACAGAATATAAAAACACAGAGAAAATGCATAGATTAAATCTTTCCCTACATCAAAGACACACTAAGAGCACAGCCAAGACAATGAGATGTGTCCCAGGGGGTCCAACGCGTCAGAACACCTGCTGGCTGCATATCCTCTCCATTTTTTGTTTCTTGTGTTTGTTTGTTTGGTTTTTTTTTAAACTGGAAAGACCGGCAACGATGTCAAGTCACGTTCTATAGCGTGACATGAACCCGATATCCCGATTGAGGCCGTCCTCATGAGTGCGGAACTTGGCTATCAGTTTCTGCTCGATGATTTTGCGTTGTCGTGTATCACGAAGGCTGCCTTGGAGAACGCTAACCCGCAGATCCGAGGCTGAATGCCCTTGACTGCTGAAGTGTTCCCCGACTGGGAGGCAACCATCCTGCTTTGCGATTGTTGCGCGGTGTCCGTTCATACGTTGTCTCAGTGTCTGCATGGTCTCGCCGATGTACCATGCTCTGGGGCATCCTTTACTGCAACGTATCAGGTAGACAACGTTGGCCGAGTCACATGAGTATGTACCATGTACCTGGTGGGTAGTGTCCTCACGTGTGATGACGGTATCTGTGTTCATGATCTGGCATGTCTTGCAGAGGAGTCCACGCTCTCAAGACCAACCGCAACATCGTCATCAAACCAGCGGACAAAGGAGGAGCCATCGTCATACAGAACAGAATGGACTATTGCAAAGAAGCATACCGACAACTGGACAACCTGGAACACTACAGACAGCTACCCGCAGATCCGACCAAAGAACACACCCGCCAACTCAATAGACTGATCAAGACCTTCGATCCAGACCTTCAAAACACCCTACGCGCTCTCATCCCATGAACTCCCCGCGTAGGAGACTTTTACTGCCTCCCAAAGATACACAAAGCCAACACACCCGGACGTCCTATCGTATCAGGCAACGGAACCCTATGTGAGAACCTCTCTGGGTACATCGAGGGCATCCTGAAACCCATCGTACAGGGAACCCCCAGCTTCTGTCGCGACACTACAGACTTCTTGCAGAAACTCAGCACCCATAGACTGGTTGAACCAGGAACACTCCTCGCCACGATGGACGTATCGGCACTCTACACCAGTATCCCCCACGATGACGGCATCGCTGCGACAGCCTCAGTACTCAACACCAACAACAGCCAATCTCCAGACGCCATCCTACAACTCATCCGCTTCATCCTTGACCACAATGTCTTCACCTTCGACAACCAGTTTTTTACCCAAACACACGGAACAGCCATGGGGACCAAATTCGCACCCCAATACGCCAACATCTTCATGCACAAGTTCGAGCAAGACTTCTTCGCTGCACAGGACCTCCAACCAACGCTGTACACCAGATACATCGATGACATCTTCTTCCTTTGGACCCACGGCGAAGGATCACTGAAAGAACTACACGATAGCATCAACAGGTTCCATCCCACCATCAAACTCACCATGGACTACTCCTCAGAATCGGTTTCATTCTTGGACACACGAATCTCCATCAAAGATGGACGCCTCAGCACTTCACTCTACCGCAAGCCCACAGACAACCTCACGATGCTCCACTTCTCCAGCTTCCACCCTAACCACGTTAAAGAAGCCATCCCCTATGGACAAGCCCTGCGAATACACAGGATCTGCTCAGACGAGGAGGAACGCGATGGACACCTACAGACACTGAAAGACGCCCTCGTAAGAACGGGATATGACGCTCGACTCGTCGATTGACAGTTCCGACGGGCCACAGCGAAAAACCGCACAGACCTCCTCAGAAGACGAACACGGGACACAACCAACAGAGTACCCTACGTCGTCCAGTACTTCCCCGGAGCGGAGAAACTACGCCATGTTCTTCGCAGCCTTCAACATGTCATCGATGACGACGAACACCTTGCTAAGGCCATCCCCACGCCTCCACTACTCGCCTTCAAGCAGCCGCCTAACCTCAAAAGTACCATCGTTCGCAGCAAATTACCCAGCTGTCAGGAGAACAGCGACCACGACACCACACAACCCTGCCACGGCAACCTCTGCAAGACATGCCAGATCATGAACACAGATACCGTCATCACACGTGAGGACACCACCCACCAGGTACATGGTACATACTCATGTGATTCGGCCAACGTTGTCTACCTGATACGTTGCAGTAAAGGATGCCCCAGAGCATGGTACATCGGCGAGACCATGCAGACACTGAGACAACGTATGAACGGACACCGCGCAACAATCGCAAAGCAGGATGGTTGCCTCCCAGTCGGGGAACACTTCAGCAGTCAAGGGCATTCAGCCTCGGATCTGCGGGTTAGCGTTCTCCAAGGCGGCCTTCGTGATACACGACAACGCAAAATCATCGAGCAGAAACTGATAGCCAAGTTCCGCACTCATGAGGATGGCCTCAATCGGGATATCGGGTTCATGTCACGCTATAGAACGTGACTTGACATCGTTGCCGGTCTTTCCAGTTTAAAAAAAAAACAAACAAACAAACACAAGAAACAAACACAAAAAATGGAGAGGATATGCAGCCAGCAGGTGTTCTGACGCGTTGGACCCCCTGGGACACATCTCATTGTCTTGGCTGTGCTCTTAGTGTGTCTTTGATGTAGGGAAAGATTTAATCTATGCATTTTCTCTGTGTTTTTATATTCTGTGAATTCTGATAGATTCTCTCACAGTAACTTTGCCTGACGAAGGGGCGACAGCTCCGAAAGCTTGTAATTTTAAATAAATCTGTTGGACTATAACCTGGTGTTGTGCGACTTCTCATTTTAGTCCGAAATAGACATCATAATATAAATGAGTATGTGTTGCTTAGAAGGATCATTTCTGGGTTTGTTGCCGAGTGGGATTGATAAATTCGAAGAAACATGTGAAAAGCAGGTGTAAACTTGTCTTCAACCAATCACGGCATGCTATTTGAAGCATGAGGCAGGGAACAAATCAAAATACTGAGTGCTGATTAGTGCCTTCAACACACAAGCTGTCGGTGACTACCTGATCTCCAACCCCATAGTACTCTACGGCAAGCTCTTGTGTATTCTTTAGCTCCTGCACAGATGGTAGCCTGTCTGACTCATCCCTGTATTCCATGGTGCTGCCCAGCAGACAGGCAGCTGTCACAATGCAGACAGAGGGTTTCCCCTCCCCCCCTCACCACACCCTTCTGTTAAAACGCTTAGACAGCAGCTAATCCATCCCATCAATCACACAAGGAGTCAAGGAGAGCAGTTGACCACACAAAGGCTCTGCATATTCCATAATATCCAATTCTGCTGCTGAAACCCTCATCCATGCTTTTGTTACCTCCAGACTTGACTATTCCAACACACTCCTCGCCGGCCTCTCATGTTCTACGTTCTACCCTCCGTAAACCTGGGGTCATCCAAAACTCTGCTGCCTGTGTCCTAACTCGCACCAAGTCCTGTTCACCCATCACCAATTTTTGTTTGTACTGAGCAGGCCACAAACTCCTTTGAGTGCGACCTTTTTGTCCGTGGGCAAATGTTACTACAACAACAACTTTTACAACAACGACAGCAACAGCAACCAATTACAAGCATATATACAGTAATGCCATATTGGCCCCCCCGCACCGTCTCAAATCATGAGACAATCAGACAAACTCTTTAAAATCATGAAATCAGTTGGGTTTTTTTTGTTTATAAACACAATTAGTGGCTTTATTTAATCTCTAACAGGTCACAGTTCTTACACAAAAACTATATTCCACATGTCTCGTGTTAGAATTTGCTCTGTCAGGTGTCCCATCAAAGTTAATCATAACATCTCGGGGTCATTGTTTGATTACAATATGCTAATATTGGAGATGAGCTGGGGCAATGGTGGAGTAGGACAAAACAGACGGGTTGGGATTCATTCCACGTGAGGTGTTAATAGCAGATTGACCAGAATAACAGAGGCATTGAAGCTAACACATTAGCAACTATTAACAAGGTCACATTAACTATCTCAGATTGTCCAGGTCATCTCCTGTTCCTTTGTAAATTCAAACAGGAAACATCAGGTTAAATTGATTAGCAGTTGAACCAAAAATGTTTTTTTTGTGACTGGAAGGCTGTTTCCAGTGGGGTAAAATTGAGAGGTCGCACAACACCAGGTTATAGTCCAACAGTTGGGGTTCCACAGGGCTCAGTACTAGGTCCCTTGCTTTTTGTTGTATCTATCAATGATTTAGACTTCAATGTAGGGGGCATGATTAAGAAATTTGCAGATGATGCAAAAATTGGCCGTGTGGTTGATAGTGAAGAAGAAAGCTGTAGACTGCAGGAAGATATCAATGGCCTGGTCAGGTGGGCAGAAAAGTGCAAATGGAATTCAATCCGGAGAAGTGTGAGGTAATGCATTTGGGGAGGGCTAACAAGGCAAGGGAATACACAATAAATGGTAGGATACTGAGAAATGTAGAGGAACAGAGGAGTGCATGTCCACAGATCCCGGAAAGTAGTAGGACAGGTAGATAAGTTGGTTAAGAAGGCATACGGGATACTTTCCTTTATTAGCTGAGGCATAGAATATAAGAGCAGGGAGGTTATGTTAGAGCTGTATAAAACACTAGTTAGGCCACAGCTAGAGTACTGCATGCAGTTCTGGTCACCAATTTACAGGAAGGATGTGATTGCACTAGAGAGGGTACAGAGGAGATTTACGAGGATGTTGCCCGGACTGGAGAATTTTAGCTATGAGGAAAGATTGGATAGGCTGGGGTTGTTTTCTTTGGAACAGAGGAGGCTGAGGGGAGACTTGATTGAGGTGTATAAAATTATGAGGGGCCTTGATAGAGTGGATAGGAAGGACCTATTTCCCTTAGCAGAGAGGTCAATAACCAGGGGGCATAGATTTAAAGTAATTGTTCAAAGGATTAGAGGGGATTTGAGGAGAATATTTTTCACCCAGAGGGTGGTGGGGGTCTGGAATTCACTGCCCGAAAGGGTGGTAGAGGCAGAAACTCTCATCACATTTAAAAAGTACTTGGATATGCACTTGAAGTGCCGTAACCTGCAAGGATACGGACCAAGAACGCGAAAGTGGGATTAAGCTGGATAGCTCTTTTTCGACCGGCGCAGACACGATGGGCCGAATGGCCTCCTTCTGTGCCGTAAATTTCTATGATTCTATGTCAAGGTCTGGAGGTTTGGAGAGAAGGAACCTCACTTCAATATACATTCTGGGCAAAGTCTCACATATCCCATGCTATCTCAATCAGGTGAGTCAGACACGATTTGCCTTTAACAAATCCGAGCTGGCTGTCCCTTATTAATCCATCTGAATCACAGGAGCAGATTTAACATCTCATCCCAAAAACAAATAGACTGGATATTGTTGGTGGAAGGAAAACACTTGATGAACCAAATGACTTGTGTGGTAACACAATACAGCTTCCTGTGACTCGAACTTTATTGCATCACTTCCTGTGATTAGTCCAGGATAAATACGGGACTGATCAGTTGGATCCTGGAGAGGCATAGAGTAAGACCTCTTTTGTATGTAGCACCTTTTTAGTTGATTAAAGCTTACTTTAAGTTCACCACGCGTAAGGCTCATTCTTACGACAATTTAATCAACTTTGAAAAACTTCGCACTCAAACTTTTTGGACGACTCGGAACTAAGGATCCAGGGAATCACCCATCATGGAAAACATCCTTAAACCATCGCGTCTTGACTTGGACCCAAACACCCCAGCAGCCGGTAAGGTGTGGAATCACTGGTATCGCACGTTTGACAATTTTCTCGAATATTGCAAGGCTGATGATGACACAAAGTTACGGATACTCATCAACTGTGTCACTCCGAATGTATTTCAGTATGTTGAGGAATGGGGCAGTTACGAGGAGGCAATTCGGACGCTTAAAAGACTATATACAAAGACACCGAATGAGGTCTATGCCAGACATCTACTAGCTACAGCCCAACAAGGGCCGGAGGAATCCATTGATAAATTCCTCCAAGAGCTTCGCAGACTTAGTATGGACTGTAACTTTCAGGCGGCCTCAGCTGAGCTGTACCGTGAAGAAATGATCCGTGATGCTTTCATCTGCGGGCTTGCCTCCCCATTTATACGCCAGTGTCTACTGGAAAGTAAGACACTTGAGCTTCAGAGAGCTTATGACATGGCTTGCTCTCTAGATCTGGCAAAAAGAAATGCAGACCTTTATACAGTGCCCAGACCTCGGTCTGCTGCCTTTACTACAGTCAGGCAATTTAAGAGGCCACAGGTGAACTCTATTAGGGAGGACTTTATCCCTGACGATCAATCTGATGACTTCACTGATGAAGAGGATGATGACCCCACTGTGGCAGCCTCTTGGCAATCTAAGAAATGCTTCTTTTGTGGTGATGAGTTTCACCCTCGGAAATTCTGCCCTGCTCGCAATGCGTTTTGCAGTCATTGCAACAAAAAGGGTCATTTTGCAAAGGTTTGCCTATCAAGAGCCTCTACGAGGGCTTATCAAGCTAAGTCCTACCGAACTGCCCCGGTAAGGGCCTATCAAGATGTTCCGGCTAAAATCTATCGTGCTTCCTCTCGGGTTTTCTCTCGAAGAAACACACCTAGGGGGAAAAATTCAGCTGCTTGCGCCTCCCGTTAGCGCCTTAAATGGGCGCTAATGGGGCGTAAAGCAGCTAACGCCCGGGCGCAGCGCCGCCCACGCCTCCCGAAAAATTTAGTGGGAGGTTAGCGGCGGCGGCAGCCGGTAGCGCCCTGTGGCGCTGCGCCGCCGGCGATGACGTCATCGCCGTGCGCAGCGCCCCGCTCGCGCCCCGGCCGTGATCTTCAGTCGCGCCCCCTGATTTACCGCCAGACGCTGTGTCCGACGGGTTCAGGGAGGCGTACGTGCGGCCGGGGCGGCGATATTTAAAGGGGAGGTGGCAGGCGGCCATTTTTGTTGCTGGCCGCCTGCCAGCACCTGCCCCCGTTGCTGTCCCCGGCCCCCGTGAAGCCCCCCCACCGTGAAGTGCCGGCTGCGCTCCAAGAGCCCGGCACTTCTCTTGAGTGCCGGGCTCTTTTGCCGGCACTCCCGATCCCTGGGAGCCCAGCTGGGCCCCGGTTCGCGCTGCGCAAGGCCCCTCCCCTTTAAGAAGGGGAGGAAGGCCTGCAATACCGCGGCGCGACGTGCCGCAGCGCGTGGCGCTGCGGCACGTAGCGCCAGGATATTCACTCGCAGCGCCCCAAGAGGGATGCGGGGTGCTTCCAGTTGCGCCCCGCTTCCCTCTTGGGGCGCAACCACTGAAGTTCCGGCGCGGGGCCGCTAATTTTTTCGGGGCGCTAAAAGTCGCGCCCCGGCGAGGTTAGCGCCCCAAATGGGGCGCGACTCAATTTTTACCCCCTAGAGTTTCAGCCACTCTTTGTGCAACGACACCAATTACAGCTGCTTGTCCTCAGAACCTATTCCATGCAGCTACAAAAGCATCAATTAATGGACATACTTTAGATGCCTTAATTGACTCAGGTAGCACTGATAGTTTCATTAGGGAACAGATTGTTGCAGAGTTAAAGCTACATGTTTTCCCATCGGACCAGGCAATTGCGATGGCTCAGTCATCACTTAATACCAGAATTTCTGGCTTTTGTATGGTTGAAATAACACTTAATGGTCACAGGTATCCCTCCACCCGGCTTTCGGTGCTCAAGGACTTATGTAGTGATCTTATCTTAGGACTGGATTTTCAAAAGCAGCATAAGAAGCTCACCATTGAGTTCGGCGGATCCAAACCTGAACTCACTATTTCTAATATACGACCTCGATTACCGTTCTGTGCATTGTCAGCAGCTTCACTGGATGAACCCTCACTGTTTACCAGTATCCCTCCTCGATGCAAACCGATTATAACAAAGTCACGACGTTTCAGTCAGGAAGACCAGTCTTTTATTGCGGCTGAGATTTCTCGGCTTTTAGCAGAGGATATCATCGAGCCTTGTTCGTCGCCATGGCGCGCCCAGGTCGTTATTGTTAAGAACCCTCTACAACCTCACAAGAAACGGCTGTGCATTGACTATTCACAGACCATCAATCAATATACGGACTTGGACGCATACCCATTGCCGCGCATCGATGATATGGTTAATAAACTGGCTGAGTACACGGTGTTCTCAACATATGATCTGAAAAGTGCCTATCATCAGGTACCCTTGAAGGTCTCAGACAAGCAGTATACGGCCTTTGAAGCCAATGGACGGCTGTATCAATTTCGTCGCCTCCCCTTTGGGGTCACTAATGGAGTGGCTGTCTTCCAGCGAGCAATGGATGACCTGGTCAAACAGGAAGACTTGAAGGATACGTTTCCTTATCTGGACAATATTACTGTCGCAGGTCGCAATCAGCGGGAACATGACGCCAATCTCCAACGATTTTGGGATGCACTCCAGCACCGTAATTTGACATTAAATGCGGCTAAATCCATTGAGTCACAACCAACCATCAACATCCTTGGCTATTGTGTGGGCAATGGCATCATTAAACCTGACCCTGAAAGGCTTCGCCCACTCCAAGAGCTCCCGCCACCTAAGAATCCGGCCTCCTTGCGCCGGGCCCTCGGCCTGTTTGCATACTATGCTAAATGGATTCCTAACTTCTCGGACCGAATCCAACCTCTACTGAAGGCCAGCACATTCCCACTAGACACAGCGGCTGTTGCAGCCTTTAACCTCCTGAAAAAACAGTTAGAGAAAGCGGCTCTTCACTCCATCGATGAGAGTCTTCCTTTTGTTGTTGAGTGTGATGCCTCGGAGGTGGCGATCTCGGCCACTCTGAATCAGGAAGGTCGTCCGGTGGCATTTTTGTCCAGGACTTTTCAAGGGGCTGAGCTACATTATCCTCCAGTCGAGAAAGAAGCTACAGCCATCATAGAGGCAGTACGGAAGTGGACTCATCTCCTAGCTCGCCAGCACTTTACCTTAATCACGGACCAGCGATCGGTCGCCTTCATGCTCGATAATCGAAAACGGACCAAAATTAAAAATAATAAAATCCAGCTTTGGCGGCTGGAATTGGCCTCTTTTGGTTACACCATCCACTATCGACCTGGCAAGGAGAATGTGGCTCCGGATACCCTCACACGAGCATTCTGCTCCGCCATGGCACCCTCTACGCTCGTAGACATCCATGATGGGTTGTGTCATCCGGGCGTTACTCGCATGCTACACTTCGTGCGGTCCCGAAATCTCCCATTCTCTACCGGGGATGTAAAGAAGATGTGCTCGGACTGCAGAGTCTGTGCGGAATTGAAACCTCAGTTTTTCCGCCCCTCGGGTGGTATACTCATACATGCGACCCAGCCAATGCAACGGCTTAGCATCGATTTTAAGGGGCCGTTGCCCTCTTCAACTCGCAACACTTATCTATTGACCATGGTCGATGAGTATTCTCGTTTTCCGTTTGCCTTTCCCTGCCCCAATATGCTGACGACCACGGTTATCAGCTGCCTTGAGCAGGTATTTGCTTTCTGTGGCATGGCATCCTATGTTCATTCGGATCGGGGCCCTTCTTTTATGTCAGGAGAACTCAAGGCCTATCTCTCGGAACGGGGTATTGCTGCCAGCAGAACGACGCCTTATCATCCGGTCGGGAATGGGCAAGTCGAGCGTTTTAACGCTATCATCTGGAATGCGGTACGTCTGGCTTTGAGATCTCGGGGCCTACCCAACCAGCAATGGGAAGCAGTACTTCCAGACGCATTACACTCCACACGGTCCCTCCTTTCGACCGCCACAAATACGACGCCTCATGAACGGTTCTTCCGATTTCAGCGTCGCTCATCCTATGGGATATCTCTCCCGTCGTGGCTGACTGCACCGGGACCAGTGCTACTCCGAAGATATGTCCGGGCGTCTAAGAATGACCCCCTGGTAGATGAGGTTGAGCTCACTGACGTCAACCCTACCTACGCCTATATTCGGTATCCTGACGGTCGGGAATCTACTGTGTCATTGCGGGATCTGGCTCCCTGCCCGCCGAAACATAGAGGGACACCAGGGGATGATATTGTACCAGGCACATCTCTGGGCTCGCCAGGTGCCTCTCATCACGATCTGGATCTGACGCCGGCTGGTACCTCACTCCAGCGTGCCGACCTGGGGCAGACTGACTATGAGCCCGTCGGGGCTCGCACGCGCAGCCACGATCCACCCCGTACCGTACGCTCGGAAACGGATCTGCCACAGCCCTGCCCGACACCCGTTCGGGCACCAGTACACAGTCAGGATCGTCCTGACCCCTCACAGAGCGGGCTGGATCACTCGGACTCTGGTCCACGGCCCGCGGCGGGTAAACGGGCTAGGGGCCCTCTACCGCTACGAGAACCCAAACGGGTGCGGCTCTCCCTCGTCCGGCGGCTACGAAGTGGAGGGAGCATCCCGGCCTCCTAATCTTTTGGGGGGGGAGAATGTGGTAACACAATACAGCTTCCTGTGACTCGAACTTTATTGCATCACTTCCTGTGATTAGTCCAGGATAAATACGGGACTGATCAGTTGGATCCTGGAGAGGCATAGAGTAAGACCTCTTTTGTATGTAGCACCTTTTTAGTTGATTAAAGCTTACTTTAAGTTCACCACGCGTAAGGCTCATTCTTACGACAACTTGTTCTGTTAAGTTTTCTTATTATTACACCAGACATTAGCAATAACTTTGTTTCCAATATTTGTTGGGAGGTAGTGAGAAACTAAAGCTGGAGTTAACGTACACTCTGTGCAAAGATAAACCTGTACGAGACTCAAACCTCACGCCTTTAGTACCTTCAATTATCTCTTAGGTTATACCACCACTTTTTCATTGAAGTGCACCCAAAACCACTTTCCATAGGATCAAAAGCGCTTGTAGAACTGCGGCCTAATTTAAGATTAAAATGTGCTTCCCTCCCCCCTTGGTATTGTTCAGCTTTAATCAGACACTCATTCACATCAACATTTCCAGTTCAGGACCGTCTTCTTGGGTTACACATCCACAGCTCACCTTTGTCTGCATTACACCACATGAATTGAAACGTGAATCATAAAAAAAAAGTTTGCCCAAAGAATGGTCCTGGTATAACGTTTTTTAACGGCCCAGATGCAACCATTTAACAATAATGGCGCAGGTACAAACAGTCACAAATGAACGGTCTGGTCATTTAATGAACAGACTACGTAAAAACAGTTAACAAATAGAGGTCCGGTATAAATAATTAACGGTCGAGCTAGAAAATAGTTTTGAATTTGAAGCTTTTTTTTGAAAGCAAAGAATAAATATGTTGTGCATTGATTTTAGGTTCGTCTCGGTGTAAATTCTCACACCGATACAGTCCAGGCATAAAGTCAGCCCGAGACATACCATAATAACTCTGCAAATAGACCACAACAAAGGAGATTAAAACATTCTTCTCTCATAACTACAGCAGATGGGCAACGTGAAACATAAAAATAAAGTTTTCCGAAAGAGGGTCACCAAGACACTCACTGCCTAGAGATCAGGATAATTTTTTTAAAAAGTTAACCTAAAAATAAATATATTCCAACTCACACCCCGGTACCCAGAGATACCCCCTCACCCCCAATGTAAACTAGTCGCAATAGCAGTGAACTGCAATAAAAAAAATAACAAATCAAGTGTTTTGCCATTGGCACACATCACTGAAATGTTGAGACGGAAAAATAACCCTTTTGAGTGCTGAATGTCTTTTGGAACTTGCACGTTTTGTTAACTGCCAAAAATGATTAAAAAAAAAAAATCAGAACAGGAACCAGTGATACAACAGCGACTGGAATCAAGGTTATATTAGTTACAACAATCCAGGTTACAATGGATATGGAGGTTCTCATTACTCTGGGTGTAACTACAACAACTGCGGATATACTCCAGAATATGATACCTACAATAGTCAGCAGAGCAGCTATGGAAAGGCATCTAGAGGTGTAGGCAGTCACCAGAATAACTAGGAACAATACTAAAGAAAAACTGATAGTTATTTCACCGGGCCCGGTAAGTGCGGGTGTCCCGGGCGGAGCAGCGCTGGTGTGGAGCACAGTCGACAGCAAGTGAGCTGACACTGAGCCCGTGGGCTGGTGCTGGGCCTCCTCATTACCGTGCTGGGCTGCCCGAGTTCCTGCAGACCGCTGGCCGGCCGGCCGGGCTGGGCTGCTCCACTCGCAGCTCGCTCCCATGGTAACCGAACCGCCAGCTGCTGCCCTCTCGACTCTCGACTCCCACTGCAACTCACCAGGTGTCACTTCTGGGAAGGGAACCTCAGTGGCATCAACCACCCGATGGAAAAAGCCACGCAGCCATCTTTGAGCGGGGTGCCAGAGCTGCTTTTGCTGTCCAGAGCATGAGTGCCGCCATATTTATGCGGGGCGGGGGGGTTCCTGCTGCTTTATTCATTGAGCAACGCCGCCATCTTTTTCTAGGGCATGGGTGTCGCCAGCTTAATGCGGGGGAGAGTTCTGCTTTATGCAGCGTGTAGGGGCCATCTTTGTCTCGGGCACTGGTGCCTTTTTCCCGCTCGTTGGGTTGGGCCGCTCCCCCTCCACCCGCCCCCCCCCGCTCCAGTGCCCCAGCTCTCTGCGTGGCCTGTGAATTTAAGTATGCGGGAGCTTTCAGATCAGTGCACGGCTGCACACCCGCACACCTTACAGGGAGCAATGCCCATCACCCCTGTGCTTGCTGATCTCCATTGGCTCCCAGTTAAGCAACACCTCAATTTTAAAATTCTCATCCTGGTTTTCAAATCCCTCCATGGCCTTGCCCCTCCCTATCTCTGTAATCCCCTTCAGTCCTACAACCTTCCAAGATATCTGCGTTCCTCTAATTCTGGCCTTGTGAACATCCCCGAGTTTAATCGCTCCACCATTGGGGGCTGTGCCTTCAGCTGCCTGGGCCCTAAGCTCTGGAATTCCCTCCCTAAACCTCTCTACCTCTCTATCTGTCTCTTCTCCTTTAAGACGCTCCTTAAAACCTACGTCTTTCACCAAGCTTTTGGTCGTCGGCCCTAATATCTCCTTCTGTGGTTTGGTGTCAAATTTTGATTTATAACACTCCTGTGAAGCGCCTAGGGATGATTTACTATGTTAAAGGCGCTATATAAATACAACTTGCTGTTGTTAATATCAACCACCACCTCCAATTGGTTCAAAAATCAGTAGAAAATAGGAGAGCGCCTCTATGCATCTTCAGGTTGTCAGTGGTTACGTTACAAGCTTCAGGAGAGCAGTGGGAGAGGGATGGAGGAAAAGTGGAGGTGCAGTCCGGAAGCCGAGGGATACCATGCTTCCTTTCCAAGATGTGGTACCACAGCTCAAATATTTCAGAAATTGCAATAGCCTTTGAAGTGAATGTGAGGATTCACTGTTCCACATTGCTCCTTCTTTATAAACTGGCCTGCTAAAGTAGGAAGTTAATCTATCAAAATATAAAGGTACTTTATTTTGACAGGTAGTCTCCGCGTTCAGCCTGCAAGCCAAAGATTTGACCTCAAGTGTCCAATTCACTACATCTTGAAGGAAACTTATACACTGATTGCTTGAGCCAGTTACAGTACACATGACAAACAGTTCCGATTTCCTAATTTGGGATCTAATCGTTTTACATGCTGTAGGTTACACGCCTGTATGGTATTCACTCACTGCAATGGGTTACTCTCTCCAATGGACAGTCTCACTCAGTTACTCTCTCCAATGGACAGTCTCACTCAGTTACTCTCTCCAATGGACAGTCTCACTCAGTTACTCTCTCCAATGGACAGTCTCACTCAGTTACTCTCTCCAATGGACAGTCTCACTCAGTTAATCTCTCCAATGGACAGTCTCACTCAGTTAATCTCTCCAATGGACAGTCTCACTCAGTTACTCTCTCCAATGGACAGTCTTACTCAGTTACTCTCTCCAATGGACAGTCTTACTCAGTTACTCTCTCCAATGGACAGTCTCACTCAGTTACTCTCTCCAATGGACAGTCTCACTCAGTTACTCTCTCCAATGGACAGTCTCACTCAGTTACTCTCTCAATTGGACAGTCTCACTCAGTTAATCTCTCCAATGGACAGTCTCACTCAGTTACTCTCTCCCATGGACAGTCTCACTCAGTTACTCTCTCCCATGGACAGTCTCACTCAGTTACTCTCTCCAATGGACAGTCTCACTCAGTTACTCTCTCCAATGGACAGTCTTACTCAGTTACTCTCTCCAATGGACAGTCTTACTCAGTTACTCTCTCCAATGGACAGTCTTACTCAGTTACTCTCTCCAATGGACAGTCTTACTCAGTTACTCTCTCCAATGGACAGTCTTACTCAGTTACTCTCTCCAATGGACAGTCTCACTCAGTTACTCTCTCCAATGGACAGTCTCACTCAGTTACTCTCTCCAATGGACAGTCTTACTCAGTTACTCTCTCCAATGGACAGTCTTACTCAGTTACTCTCTCCAATGGACAGTCTTACTCAGTTATTCTCTCCCATGTACAGTCTCACTCAATTACTGTCTCCAATGGACAGTCTTACTCAGTTACTCTCTCCAATGGACAGTCTCACTCAGTTACTGTCTCCAATGGACAGTCTCACTCAGTTACTCTCTCCCATGGACAGTCTCACTCAGTTACTCTCTCCAATGGACAGTCTTACTCAGCTACTCTCTCCCATGTACAGTCTCACTCAGTTACTCTCTCCAATGGACAGTCTTACTCAGTTACTCTCTCCAATGGACAGTCTCACTCAGTTACTCTCTCCAATGGACAGTCTTACTCAGTTACTCTCTCCAATGGACAGTTTCACTCAGTTACTCTCTCCAATGGACAGTCTCACTCAGTTACTCTCTCCAATGGACAGTCTCACTCAGTTACTCTCTCCAATGGACAGTCTCACTCAGTTAATCTCTCCAATGGACAGTCTCACTCAGTTAATCTCTCCAATGGACAGTCTCACTCAGTTACTCTCTCCCATGGACAGTCTCACTCAGTTACTCTCTCCCATGGACAGTCTCACTCAGTTACTCTCTCCAATGGACAGTCTTACTCAGTTACTCTCTCCAATGGACAGTCTTACTCAGTTACTCTCTCCAATGGACAGTCTTACTCAGTTACTCTCTCCAATGGACAGTCTTACTCAGTTACTCTCTCCAATGGACAGTCTCACTCAGTTACTCTCTCCAATGGACAGTCTCACTCAGTTACTCTCTCCAATGGACAGTCTCACTCAGTTACTCTCTCCCATGGACAGTCTCACTCAGTTACTCTCTCCAATGGACAGTCTTACTCAGTTACTCTCTCCAATGGACAGTCTTACTCAGTTACTCTCTCCAATGGACAGTCTTACTCAGTTACTCTCTCCGATGGACAGTCTCACTCAGTTACTCTCTCCAATGGACAGTCTCACTCAGTTACTCTCTCCAATGGACAGTCTTACTCAGTTACTCTCTCCAATGGACAGTCTTACTCAGTTACTCTCTCCAATGGACAGTCTTACTCAGTTATTCTCTCCCATGTACAGTCTCACTCAGTTACTGTCTCCAATGGACAGTCTTACTCAGTTACTCTCTCCAATGGACAGTCTCACTCAGTTACTGTCTCCAATGGACAGTCTCACTCAGTTACTCTCTCCCATGGACAGTCTCACTCAGTTACTCTCTCCAATGGACAGTCTTACTCAGTTACTCTCTCCCATGTACAGTCTCACTCAGTTACTCTCTCCAATGGACAGTCTTACTCAGTTACTCTCTCCAATGGACAGTCTCACTCAGTTACTCTCTCCAATGGACAGTCTTACTCAGTTACTCTCTCCAATGGACAGTTTCACTCAGTTACTCTCTCCAATGGACAGTCTCACTCAGTTACTCTCTCCAATGGACAGTCTCACTCAGTTACTCTCTCCAATGGACAGTCTCACTCAGTTAATCTCTCCAATGGACAGTCTCACTCAGTTAATCTCTCCAATGGACAGTCTCACTCAGTTACTCTCTCCCATGGACAGTCTCACTCAGTTACTCTCTCCCATGGACAGTCTCACTCAGTTACTCTCTCCAATGGACAGTCTTACTCAGTTACTCTCTCCAATGGACAGTCTTACTCAGTTACTCTCTCCAATGGACAGTCTTACTCAGTTACTCTCTCCAATGGACAGTCTTACTCAGTTACTCTCTCCAATGGACAGTCTTACTCAGTTACTCTCTCCAATGGACAGTCTTACTCAGTTATTCTCCCCCATGTACAGTCTCACTCAGTTACTGTCTCCAATGGAGAGTCTGACTCAGTTACTTTCTCCAATGGACGTTCACTCAGTCCTCACTCCCATGGGACAGTCTCACAGTACTCTCCCAAGGACAGTCTCCCTCAGTCACTCTCCCATAGGACAGTCTCACTCAGTCCTCTCTCCATGGACTGTCTCCACTCAGTACTCCCTCCCAATGGACAGCTCTCACTCAGTCACTCCCTCCCATGGACAGACTCACTCAGTCACTCTACCATGACAGACTCACTCAGTACCTCTTCCATGTACAGTCTCACTCCGTTACTCCTCCAGACGTCACACTCAGTACTCTCCATGGACAGTCTCACTCAGTTACTTCTCCCATGTACAGTCACACCTCAGTTACCCTCTCCCATGGCCAGTCCTCCCTCAGTTACTCTCTCCCATGTACAGTCTCACTCAGTTACTCTCTCCCATAGACAGTCTCACTCAGTTACTCTCTCCCATGGACAGTCTCACTCAGTTACTCTCTCCAATGGACAGTCTCACTCAGTTACTCTCTCCAATGGACAGTTCACTCAGTTACTCTCTCCAATGGACAGTCTCACTCAGTTACTCTCTCCAATGGACAGTCTCACTCAGTTACTCTCTCCAATGGACAGTCTCACTCAGTTACTCTCTCCAATGGACAGTCTCACTCAGTTACTCTCTCCAATGGACAGTCTCACTCAGTTACTCTCTCCCATGGACAGTCTCACTCAGTTACTCTCTCCCATGGACAGTCTCACTCAGTTACTCTCTCCATGGACAGTCTCACTCAGTTACTCTCTCCAATGGACAGTCTCACTCAGTTACTCTCTCCAATGGACAGTCTCACTCAGTTACTCTCTCCAATGGACAGTCTCACTCAGTTACTCTCTCCAATGGACAGTCTCACTCAGTTACTCTCTCCAATGGACAGTCTCACTCAGTTACTCTCTCCCATGGACAGTCTCACTCAGTTACTCTCTCCCATGGACAGTCTCACTCAGTTACTCTCTCCCATGGACAGTCTCACTCAGTTACTCTCTCCATGGACAGTCTCACTCAGTTACTCTCTCCCATGGACAGTCTCACTCAGTTACTCTCTCCCATGGACAGTCTCACTCAGTTACTCTCTCCCATGGACAGTCTCACTCAGTTACTCTCTCCAATGGACAGTCTCACTCAGTTACTCTCTCCCATGGACAGTCTCACTCAGTTACTCTCTCCAATGGACAGTCTCACTCAGTTACTCTCTCCCATGGACAGTCTCACTCAGTTACTCTCTCCAATGGACAGTCTCACTCAGTTACTCTCTCCATGGACAGTCTCACTCAGTTACTCTCTCCCATGGACAGTCTCACTCAGTTACTCTCTCCCATGGACAGTCTCACTCAGTTACTCTCTCCCATGGACAGTCTCACTCAGTTACTCTCTCCCATGGACAGTCTCACTCAGTTACTCTCTCCCATGGACAGTCTCACTCAGTTACTCTCTCCCATGGACAGTCTCACTCAGTTACTCTCTCCCATGGACAGTCTCACTCAGTTACTCTCTCCAGTGGACAGTCTCACTCAGTTACTCTCTCCCAAGGACAGTCTCACTCAGTTACTCTCTCCCATGGACAGTCTCACTCAGTTACTCTCTCCAATGGACAGTCTCACTCAGTTACTCTCTCCCATGGACAGTCTCACTCAGTTACTCTCTCCCATGGACAGTCTCACTCAGTTACTCTCTCCCATGGACAGTCTCACTCAGTTACTCTCTCCCATGGACAGTCTCACTCAGTTACTCTCTCCCATGGACAGTCTCACTCAGTTACTCTCTCCAATGGACAGTCTCACTCAGTTACTCTCTCCCATGGACAGTCTCACTCAGTTACTCTCTCCCATGGACAGTCTCACTCAGTTACTCTCTCCCATGGACAGTCTCACTCAGTTACTCTCTCCCATGGACAGTCTCACTCAGTTACTCTCTCCCATGGACAGTCTCACTCAGTTACTCTCTCCCATGGACAGTCTCACTCAGTTACTCTCTCCAATGGACAGTCTCACTCAGTTACTCTCTCCCATGGACAGTCTCACTCAGTTACTCTCTCCCATGGACAGTCTCACTCAGTTACTCTCTCCCATGGACAGTCTCACTCAGTTACTCTCTCCCATGGACAGTCTCACTCAGTTACTCTCTCCCATGGACAGTCTCACTCAGTTACTCTCTCCCATGGACAGTCTCACTCAGTTACTCTCCCATGGACAGTCTCACTCAGTTACTCTCTCCCATGGACAGTCTCACTCAGTTACTCTCTCCCATGGACAGTCTCACTCAGTTACTCTCTCCCATGGACAGTCTCACTCAGTTACTCTCTCCCATGGACAGTCTCACTCAGTTACTCTCTCCCATGGACAGTCTCACTCAGTTACTCTCTCCCATGGACAGTCTCACTCAGTTACTCTCTCCCATGGACAGTCTCACTCAGTTACTCTCTCCCATGGACAGTCTCACTCAGTTACTCTCTCCCATGGACAGTCTCACTCCGTTACTCTCTCCCATGGACAGTCTCACTCAGTTACTCTCTCCCATGGACTGTCTCACTCAGTTACTCTCTCCCATGGACAGTCTCACTCAGTTACTCTCTCCCATGGACAGTCTCACTCAGTTACTCTCTCCCATGGACAGTCTCACTCAGTTACTCTCTCCCATGTACAGTCTCACTCAGTTACTCTCCCATGGACAGTCTCACTCAGTTACTCTCTCCCATGGACTGTCTCACTCAGTTACTCTCTCCCATGGACTGTCTCACTCAGTTACTCTCTCCCATGGACAGTCTCACTCAGTTACTCTCTCCCATGGACAGTCTCACTCAGTTACTCTCTCCCATGGACAGTCTCACTCAGTTACTCTCTCCCATGGACAGTCTCACTCAGTTACTCTCTCCCATGGACAGTCTCACTCAGTTACTCTCTCCCATGGACAGTCTCACTCATTTACTCTCTCCAATGGACAGTCTCACTCAGTTACTCTCTCCCATGGACAGTCTCACTCAGTTACTCTCTCCCATGGACAGTCTCACTCATTTACTCTCTCCCATGGACAGTCTCACTCAGTTACTCTCTCCCATGGACTGTCTCACTCAGTTACTCTCTCCCATGGACAGTCTCACTCAGTTACTCTCTCCCATGGACTGTCTCACTCAGTTACTCTCTCCCATGGACAGTCTCACTCAGTCACTCTCTCCCATGGACAGTCTCACTCATTTACTCTCTCCAATGGACAGTCTCACTCAGTTACTCTCTCCCATGGACAGTCTCACTCAGTTACTCTCTCCCATGGACAGTCTCACTCAGTTACTCTCTCCAATGGACAGTCTCACTCAGTTACTCTCTCCCATGGACAGTCTCACTCAGTTACTCTCTCCCATGGACAGTCTCACTCATTTACTCTCTCCCATGGACAGTCTCACTCAGTTACTCTCTCCCATGGACTGTCTCACTCAGTTACTCTCTCCCATGGACAGTCTCACTCAGTTACTCTCTCCATGGACAGTCTCACTCAGTTACTCTCTCCCATGGACAGTCTCACTCATGGTTACTCGTCTCCAATGACAGTCTCACTCAGTTACTCTCTCCAATGGACAGTCTCACTCATTACTCTCCCAATGGACAGTCTCACTCAGTTACTCTCTCTCATGGACAGTCTCACTCAGTTACTCTCTCCAATGGACAGTCCTCACTCAGTTACTCTCTTCCATGGACAGTCTCACTCAGTTACTCTCTCCAAAGGACAGTCTCACGTCAGTTACTCTCCCAATGGACTGTCTCACTCAGTACTCTCTCCCATGGACAATATCACTCAGGTACTCTCCCATGGGACAGTCTACTCAGACTCTTCCATGGACAGTCTCACTCTGTTTACTCTCTCCATGGACGTCTCACTCAGTTACTCTCTCCCATGACAATCTCACTCAGTTACTCTCTCCAATGGACAGTCTCACTTCAGTCACTCTCTTCCCATGGACCAGTTTCACTCAGTTACTCTCTCCATGGACAGTCTCACTCAGTTACTCTCTCCCATGGACAGTCTCACTCAGTTACTCTCTCCCATGGACAGTCTCACTCAGTTACTCTCTCCATGGACAGTCTCACTCAGTTACTCTCTCCAATGGACAGTCTCACTCAGTTACTCTCCCATGGACAGTCTCACTCAGTTACTCTCTCCATGGACAGTCTCACTCAGTTACTCTCTCCCATGGACAGTCTCACTCAGTTACTCTCTCCAATGGACAGTCTCACTCAGTTATCTCTCCCATGGACAGTCTCACTCAGTTACTCTCCATGGACAGTCTCACTCAGTTACTCTCTCCATGGACAGTCTCACTCAGTTACTCTCTCCAATGGACAGTCTCACTCAGTTACTCTCCCATGGACAGTCTCACTCAGTTACTCTCTCCAATGGACAGTCTCACTCAGTTACTCTCTCCCATGGACAGTCTCACTCAGTTACTCTCTCCCATGGACAGTCTCACTCAGTTACTCTCTCCCATGGACAGTCTCACTCAGTTACTCTCTCCAATGGACAGTCTCACTCAGTTACTCTCTCCAATGGACAGTCTCACTCAGTTACTCTCCCCATGGACAGTCTCACTCAGTTACTCTCTCCCATGGACAGTCTCACTCATTTACTCTCTCCCATGGACAGTCTCACTCAGTTACTCTCTCCCATGGACTGTCTCACTCAGTTACTCTCTCCCATGGACAGTCTCACTCAGTTACTCTCTCCCATGGACAGTCTCACTCAGTTACTCTCTCCCATGGACAGTCTCACTCAGTCACTCTCTCCCATGGACAGTCTCACTCATTTACTCTCTCCAATGGACAGTCTCACTCAGTTACTCTCTCCCATGGACAGTCTCACTCAGTTACTCTCTCCCATGGACAGTCTCACTCAGTTACTCTCTCCCATGGACAGTCTCACTCATTTACTCTCTCCCATGGACTGTCTCACTCAGTTACTCTCTCCCATGGACAGTCTCACTCAGTTACTCTCTCCCATGGACAGTCTCACTCATTTACTCTCTCCCATGGACTGTCTCACTCAGTTACTCTCTCCAATGGACAGTCTCAATCAGTCACTCTCTCCCATGGACAGTCTCACTCAGTCACTCTCTCCCATGGACAGTCTCACACAGTTACTCACTCCAATGGACAGTCTCACTCAGTTACTCTCTCCCATGGACAGTCTCACTCAGTTACTCTCTCCAAAGGACAGTCTCACTCAGTTACTCTCTCCCAATGGACAGTCTCACTCAGTTACTCCCTCCCATGGGGACAGTCTCACTCAGTTACTCTCTCATGACAGTCTCGCTCAGTTACTCCCTCCATGGACAGTCTCACTCAGTTACTCTCTCCATGGACAGTCTCACTCAGTTATCTCTCCCATGGACAGTCTCACTCAGTTACTCTCTCCAATGGACAGTCTCACTCAGTTACTCTCTCCATGGACAGTCTCACTCAGTTACTCTCCCATGGACAGTCTCACTCAGTTACTCTCTCCCATGGACAGTCTCACTCAGTTGCTCTCTCCCATGGGACAGTCTACTCAGTTACTCTCTCCATGGACAGTCTCACTCAGTTACTCTCTCCAATGGACAGTCTCACTCAGTTACTCTCTCCCATGGACAGTCTCACTCAGTTACTTCTCCACTGGACAGTCTCACTCAGTTGCTCTCTCCCATGGACAGTCTCACTCAGTTACTCTCTCCCATGGACAGTCTCACTCAGTTACTCTCTCCCATGGACAGTCTCACTCAGTTACTCTCTCCCATGGACAGTCTCACTCAGTTACTCTCTCCCATGGACAGTCTCACTCAGTTACTCTCTCCCATGGACAGTCTCACTCAGTTACTCTCTCCCATGGACAGTCTCACTCAGTTACTCTCTCCAATGGACAGTCTCACTCAGTTACTCTCTCCCATGGACAGTCTCACTCAGTTACTCTCTCCCATGGACAGTCTCACTCAGTTACTCTCTCCATGGACAGTCTCACTCAGTTACTCTCTCCCATGGACAGTCTCACTCAGTTACTCTCTCCCATGGACAGTCTCACTCAGTTACTCTCTCCCATGGACAGTCTCACTCAGTTACTCTCTCCCATGGACAGTCTCACTCAGTTACTCTCTCCAATGGACAGTCTCAATCAGTCACTCTCTCCCATGGACAGTCTCACTCAGTCACTCTCTCCCATGGACAGTCTCACACAGTTACTCACTCCAATGGACAGTCTCACTCAGTTACTCTCTCCCACGGACAGTCTCACTCAGTTACTCTCTCCCACGGACAGTCTCACTCAGTCACTCTCTCCCATGGACAGTCTCACTCAGTTACTCTCTCCAATGGACAGTCTCACTCAGTTACACTCTCCCATGGACAGTCTCACTCAGTTACTCTCTCCAATGGACAGTCTCACTCAGTTACTCTCTCCAATGGACAGTCTCACTCAGTTACACTCTCCCATGGACAGTCTCACTCAGTTACTCTCTCCAATGGACAGTCTCACTCAGTTACTCTCTCCATGGACAGTCTCACTCAGTTACTCTCTCCCATGGACAGTCTCACTCAGTTACTCTCTCCAATGGACAGTCTCACTCCGTTACTCTCTCCAATGGACAGTCTCACTCAGTTACTGTCTCCAAAGGACAGTCTCACTCAGTTGCTCTCTCCAATGGACAGTCTCACTCAGGTACTATCTCCCATGGACAGTCTCACTCAGTCACTCTCTCCCATGGACAGTCTCACTCAGTTACTCACTGCAATGGACAATCTCACTCAGTCACTCTCTCCCATGGACAGTCTCACTCAGGTACTCTCTCCAATGGACAGTCTCACTCAGTCACTCTCTCCCATGGACATTCTCACTCAGTTACTCTCTCCAATGGACAGTCTCACTCAGTCACTCTCTCCCATGGACAGTCTCACTCAGTTACTCTCTCCAATGGACAGTCTCACTCAGGTACTCTCTCCAATGGACAATCTCACTCAGTCACTCTCTCCCATGGACAGTCTCACTCAGTTACTCTCTCCAATGGACAGTCTTACTCAATTAATCTCTCCCATGGACAGTCTCACTCAATTAATCTCTCCCATGGACAGTCTCACTCCATTACTCTCTCCCATGGACAGTCTCACTCAGTTACTTTCTCCAATGGACAGTCTCACACAGTTAATCTCTCCAATGGACAGTCTCACTCAGTTACCCTCTCCAATGGACAGTCTCACTCAGTTACTCTCTCCAATGGACAATCTCACTCGGATACTCTCTCCCATGGACAGTGTCACTCAGTTACTGTTCCATGGACAGTCTCAATCAGTTACTCTCTCCAATGGACAGTCTTACTCAGTTACTCTCTCCAATGGACAGTCTCGCTCAATTAATCACTCCAATGGACAGTCTCACTCAGTTACTCTCTCCAATGGACGGTCTCACTCAGTCACTCTCTCCAATGGACAGTCTCACTCAGTTACTCTCTGCAATGGAAAGTCTCACTCAGTTGCTCTCTCCAATGGACAGTCTCACTCAGTTACACCCTCCAATGGACAGTCTTACTCAGTCACTCTCTCCCAATGACAGTCTCACTCAGTTACTCTCTCCCATGGAAAGTCTCACTCAGTTACTCTCTCCCATGGACAGTCTCACTCAGTTACTCTCTCCCATGGACAGTCTCACTCAGTTACTCTCTCCCATGGACAGTCTCACTCAGTTACTCTCTCCCATGGACAGTCTCACTCAGTTACTCTCTCCAATGGACAGTCTCACTCAGTCACTCTCTCCCATGGACAGTCTCACTCAGTTACTCTCTCCAATGGACAGTCTCACTCAATTAATCTCTCCCATGGACAGTCTCACTCAATTAATCTCTCCCATGGACAGTCTCACTCCATTACTCTCTCCCATGGACAGTCTCACTCAGTTACTCTCTCCAATGGACAATCTCACTCAGATACTCTCTCCCATGGACAGTGTCACTCAGTTACTGTTCCATGGACAGTCTCACTCAGTTACTCTCTCCAATGGACAGTCTTACTCAGTTACTCTCTCCAATGGACAGTCTCACTCAATTAATCTCTCCAATGGACAGTCTCACTCAGTTACTCTCTCCAATGGACGGTCTCACTCAGTCACTCTCTCCAATGGACAGTCTCACTCAGTTACTCTCTGCAATGGAAAGTCTCACTCAGTTGCTCTCTCCAATGGACAGTCTCACTCAGTTACACCCTCCAATGGACAGTCTTACTCAGTCACTCTCTCCCAATGACAGTCTCACTCAGTTACTCTCTCCCATGGAAATTCTCACTCAGTTACTCTCTCCCATGGACAGTCTCACTCAGTTACTCTCTCCCATGGACAGTCTCACTCAGTTACTCTCTCCCATGGACAGTCTCACTCAGTTACTCTCTCCCATGGACAGTCTCACTCAGTTACTCTCTCCCATGGACAGTCTCACTCAGTTACTCTCTCCCATGGACAGTCTCACTCAGTTACTCTCTCCCATGGACAGTCTCACTCAGTTACTCTCTCCCATGGACAGTCTCACTCAGTTACTCTCTCCCATGGACAGTCTCTTATGTGAGACATAAAAGAATGACCGGGGTAAGGGTAGGGCCGGTCAAGGACAGTAGTGGGAACTTGTGCATGGAGTCAGAAGAGATAGGAGAGGTGATGAATGAATACTTTTCGTCAGTGTTCACCGAGGAGAGGGGCCATGTTCTTGAGGATGAGAGTGTGATAAAGGTGGATAGGCTGGAGGTGGTAGATGTTCTGAGGGAAGATGTTTTAGCAATTTTGAAGAACCTGAGGGTCGATAAGTCCCCTGGGCCAGATGGGATATATCCTAGGGTTCTTTGGGAGGCAAGGGAGGAGATTGCAGAGCCTCTGGCTTTGATCTTTGGGTCCTCACTGTCCACGGGGATGGTGCCAGAGGACTGGAGAGTGGCGAATGTTGTTCCTCTCTTCAAGAAAGGAAATAGGAATGACCCTGGTAATTATAGGCCGGTTAGTCTTACTTCGGTGGTTGGTAAGATAATGGAAAAGGTCCTGAGGGATAGGATTTATGACCATTCGGAAAGGGGCAACTTAATCAGGGATAGTCAACACGGATTCGTGAAGGGTAAGTCTTGCCTAACAAATTTGATTGAATTCTTTGAGGAGGTAACTAAGTGTGTAGATGAAGGTAGAGCAGTTGATGTCGTATACATGGATTTTAGTAAGGCGTTTGATAAGGTTCCCCATGGTCGTCTCATGAAGAAAGTAAGGAGTTGTGGGATAGAGGGAAATTTGGCCGATTGGATAAGTAACTGGCTATCTCATAGAAGGCAGAGGGTGGTGGTGGATGGAACATTTTCGGACTGGAGACCAGTTTCCAGCGGTGTGCCACAGGGGTCGGTGCTGGGTCCTCTGCTGTTTGTGATTTTTATCAATGACTTGGAGGAGGGGACTGAAGGGTGGATCAGTAAATTTGCTGATGACACCAAGATTGGTGGAGTAGTGGATGAGGTGGAGGGCAGTTGTAGGCTGCAAAGAGACATTGATAGGATGCAGAGCTGGGCCGAAAAATGGCAGATGGAATTTAACCCTGATAAGTGCGAGGTGATTCATTTTGGTGGGGCAAATTTGAATAAGGATTACAGGGTCAACGGCAGGGTTCTGAGGAACGTGGAGGAGCAGAGGGATCTGGGGGTTCATATCCACAGATCTCTGAAGGTTGCCACTCAAGTGGATAGAGCAGTAAAGAAGGCCTATGGTGTGTTGGCGTTTATTAACAGAGGGTTTGAGTTTAAGAACCGTGAGGTTATGCTGCAACTGTACAGGACCTTGGTGAGACCACATTTGGAGTATTGTGTGCAGTTCTGGTCACCTCACTATAGGAAGGACGTGGAAGCATTGGAAAGAGTGCAAAGGAGATTCACCAGGATGCTGCCTGGTTTGGGGGGGAGGTCTTATGAGGAAAGATTGAGGGAGTTGGGGCTTTTCTCTTTAGAGCGGAGGAGGATGAGAGGCGACTTAATAGAGGTTTATAAGATGATGAGGGGGATAGATAGAGTGGATGTTCAGAGACTATTTCCTCGGGTAGAGGCAGCTGTTACAAGGGGGCATAACTATAAGGTGCATGGGGGGAGATATAGAAGGGATGTCCGAGGTAGATTCTTTACTCAGAGAGTGGTTGGGGTGTGGAATGGACTGCCTGCTGTGATAGTGGAGTCAGACACTTTAGGAACTTTCAAGCGGTTATTGGATAAGCACATGGAGCACACCAGAGTGATAGGGAGTGTGATAGCTTGATCTTGGTCTCGGACAATGCTCGGCACAACATCGAGGGCCGAAGGGCCTGTACTGTGCTGTACTGTTCTATGTTCTATGTTCTATGTCTCACTCAATTAAACTCTCCCATGGACAGTCTCACTCAGTTACTCTCTCACATGGACAGTCTCACTCAGTTACTCTCTCACATGGACAGTCTCACTCAGTTACTCTCTCACATGGAGAGTCTCACTCAGTTACTCTCCAATGGACAGTCGATCTCAGTTACTCTCTCCAATGGACAGTCTAACTCAGTTACCCCCTCCAATTGACAGTCTCACTCAGTTACTCTCTCCAATGGACAGTCTATCTCAGTTACTCTCTCCAATGGACAGTCTCACTCAGTTACACTCTCCGATGGACAGTCTCACTCAGTTACTCTCTCCAATGGACAGTCTATCTCAGTTACTCTCTCCAATGGACAGTCTCACTCAGTTACACTCTCCAATGGACAGTCTCACTCAGTTACTCTCTCCAATGGACAGTCTATCTCAGTTACTCTCTCCAATGGACAGTCTCACTCAGTTACACTCTCCAGTGGACAGTCTCACTCAGTTACTCTCTCCAATGGACAGTCTATCTCAGTTACTCTCTCCAATGGACAGTCTCACTCAGTTACTCTCTCCCATGGAGAGTCTCACTCAGTTACTCTGCAATGGACATTCTCACTCAGTCACTCTCTCCCATGGACAGTCTCACTCAGTCACTCTCTCCCATGGACAGTCTCACTCAGTCACTCTCTCCCATGGACAGTCTCACTCAGTCACTCTCTCCCACGGACAGTCTCACTCAGTTACTCTACAATGGACAGTCTCACGCAGTTACTCTCTCCCATGGACAGTCTCACTCAGTTACTCTCTCCCATGGACAGTCTCACTCAGTTACTCTCTCCAATGGACAGTCTCACTCAGTTACTCTCCAATGGACAGTCTCACTCAGTTACTCTCTCCCATGGACAGTCTCACTCAGTTACTCTCCAATGGACAGACTATCTCAGTTACTCTCTCCAATGGACAGTCTCGCTCAGTTACTCTCTCCAATGGACAGTCTCACTCAGTTACTCTCTCCCATGGACAGTCTCACTCAGTTACTCTCTCCAATAGACAGTCTCACTCAGTTACTCTCTCCCATGGACAGTCTCACTCAGTTACTCTCTCCCATGGACAGTCTCACTCAGTTACTCTCTCCCATGGACAGTCTCACTCAGTTACTCTCTCCCATGGACAGTCTCACTCAGTTACTCTCTCCAATGGACAGTCTCACTCAGTTACTCTCTCTCATGGACAGTCTCACTCAGTTACTCTCTCCCATGGACAGTCTCACTCAGTTACTCTCTCCCATGGACAGTCTCACTCAGTTACTCTCTCCAATAGACAGTCTCACTCAGTTACTCTCTCCCATGGACAGTCTCACTCAATTAATCTCTCCCATGGACAGTATCACTCAGTTACTCTCTCCAATGGACAGTCTCACTCAGTTACTCTCTCCAATGGACAGTCTCACTCAGTTGCTCTCTCCCATGGACAGTCTCACTCAGTTACTCTCCAATGGACAGTCTTCCTCAGTTACTCTCTCCCATGGACAGTCTCACTTAGTTACTCTCTCCCATGGACAGTCTCACTTAGTTACTCTCTCCAACGGACATTCTCACTCAATTAATCTCTCCAATGGAAAGTCGCACTCAGTTACTCTCCCCCATGGACAGTCTCACTCAGTTACTCTCTCCAGTGGACGGTCTCACTCAGTTACTCTCTCCCATGGACAGTCTCACTCAGTTATTCTCTCCAATGGACAGTCTCACTCAGTTACTCTCTCCAATCGACAGCCTCACTCATTTACTATCTCCAATGGACAATCACACTCAGCTACTCTCTCCCATGGACAGTCTCCATCAGTTACTCTCTCCCATGGACAGTCTCACTCATTTACTCTCTCCCATGGATAGTCTCACTCAGTTACTCTCCAACGGACAGTCTCACTCAGTTACTCTTCCATGGACTGTCTCACTCCGTTATACTCTCCAATGGACAGTCTCACTCAGTTACTCTCTCCCATGGACTGTCTCACTCAGTTATTCTCTCCAATGGACAGTCTCACTCAGTTACTCTCTCCCATGGACTGTCTCACTCAGTTACTCTCTCCAATGGAGAGTCTCACTCAGTTACTCTCTCCAACGGACAGTCTCACTCAGTTACTCTCTCCCATGGACAGTCTCACTCAGTTACTCTCTCCCATGGACAGTCTCACTCAGTTACTCTCTCCAATAGACAGTCTCACTCAGTTACTCTCTCCCATGGACAGTCTCACTCAGTTACTCTCTCCAATAGACAGTCTCACTCAGTTACTCTCTCCCATGGACAGTCTCACTCAGTTACTCTCTCCAATGGACAGTCTCACTCAGTTACTCTCTCCAATAGACAGTCTCACTCAGTTACTCTCCAATGGACAGTCTTACTCAGTCACTCTCTCCCAATGACAGTCTCACTCAGTTACTCTCTCCCATGGACAGTCTCACTCAGTTACTCTCTCCCATGGACAGTCTCACTCAGTTACTCTCTCCCATGGACAGTCTCACTCAGTTACTCTCTCCCATGGACAGTCTCACTCAGTTACTCTCTCCCATGGACAGTCTCACTCAGTTACTCTCTCCCATGGACAGTCTCACTCAGTTACTCTCTCCCATGGACAGTCTCACTCAGTTACTCTCTCCCATGGACAGTCTCTTATGTGAGACATAAAAGAATGACCGGGGTAAGGGTAGGGCCGGTCAAGGACAGTAGTGGGAACTTGTGCATGGAGTCAGAAGAGATAGGAGAGGTGATGAATGAATACTTTTCGTCAGTGTTCACCGAGGAGAGGGGCCATGTTCTTGAGGATGAGAGTGTGATAAAGGTGGATAGGCTGGAGGTGGTGGATGTTCTGAGGGAAGATGTTTTAGCAATTTTGAAGAACCTGAGGGTCGATAAGTCCCCTGGGCCAGATGGGATATATCCTAGGGTTCTTTGGGAGGCAAGGGAGGAGATTGCAGAGCCTCTGGCTTTGATCTTTGGGTCCTCACTGTCCACGGGGATGGTGCCAGAGGACTGGAGAGTGGCGAATGTTGTTCCTCTCTTCAAGAAAGGAAATAGGAATGACCCTGGTAATTATAGGCCGGTTAGTCTTACTTCGGTGGTTGGTAAGATAATGGAAAAGGTCCTGAGGGATAGGATTTATGACCATTTGGAAAGGGGCAACTTAATCAGGGATAGTCAACACGGATTCGTGAAGGGTAAGTCTTGCCTAACAAATTTGATTGAATTCTTTGAGGAGGTAACTAAGTGTGTAGATGAAGGTAGAGCAGTTGATGTCGTATACATGGATTTTAGTAAGGCGTTTGATAAGGTTCCCCATGGTCGTCTCATGAAGAAAGTAAGGAGTTGTGGGATAGAGGGAAATTTGGCCGATTGGATAAGTAACTGGCTATCTCATAGAAGGCAGAGGGTGGTGGTGGATGGAACATTTTCGGACTGGAGACCAGTTTCCAGCGGTGTGCCACAGGGGTCGGTGCTGGGTCCTCTGCTGTTTGTGATTTTTATCAATGACTTGGAGGAGGGGACTGAAGGGTGGATCAGTAAATTTGCTGATGACACCAAGATTGGTGGAGTAGTGGATGAGGTGGAGGGCAGTTGTAGGCTGCAAAGAGACATTGATAGGATGCAGAGCTGGGCCGAAAAATGGCAGATGGAATTTAACCCTGATAAGTGCGAGGTGATTCATTTTGGTAGGGCAAATTTGAATAAGGATTACAGGGTCAACGGCAGGGTTCTGAGGAACGTGGAGGAGCAGAGGGATCTGGGGGTTCATATCCACAGATCTCTGAAGGTTGCCACTCAAGTGGATAGAGCAGTAAAGAAGGCCTATGGTGTGTTGGCGTTTATTAACAGAGGGTTTGAGTTTAAGAACCGTGAGGTTATGCTGCAACTGTACAGGACCTTGGTGAGACCACATTTGGAGTATTGTGTGCAGTTCTGGTCACCTCACTATAGGAAGGACGTGGAAGCATTGGAAAGAGTGCAAAGGAGATTCACCAGGATGCTGCCTGGTTTGGGGGGGAGGTCTTATGAGGAAAGATTGAGGGAGTTGGGGCTTTTCTCTTTAGAGCGGAGGAGGATGAGAGGCGACTTAATAGAGGTTTATAAGATGATGAGGGGGATAGATAGAGTGGATGTTCAGAGACTATTTCCTCGGGTAGAGGCAGCTGTTACAAGGGGGCATAACTATAAGGTGCATGGGGGGAGATATAGAAGGGATGTCCGAGGTAGATTCTTTACTCAGAGAGTGGTTGGGGTGTGGAATGGACTGCCTGCTGTGATAGTGGAGTCAGACACTTTAGGAACTTTCAAGCGGTTATTGGATAAGCACATGGAGCACACCAGAGTGATAGGGAGTGTGATAGCTTGATCTTGGTCTCGGACAATGCTCGGCACAACATCGAGGGCCGAAGGGCCTGTACTGTGCTGTACTGTTCTATGTTCTATGTTCTATGTCTCACTCAATTAAACTCTCCCATGGACAGTCTCACTCAGTTACTCTCTCACATGGACAGTCTCACTCAGTTACTCTCTCACATGGACAGTCTCACTCAGTTACTCTCTCCCATGGACAGTCTCACTCAGTTACTCTCTCCCATGGACATTCTCACTCAGTTACTCTCTCCAATGGACAGTCTCACTCAGTTACTCTCTCTCATGGACAGTCTCACTCAGTTACTCTCTCCCATGGACAGTCTCACTCAGTTACTCTCTCCCATGGACAGTCTCACTCAGTTACTCTCTCCAATGGACAGTCTCACTCAGTTACTCTCTCCAATGGACAGTCTCACTCAGTTGCTCTCTCCCATGGACAGTCTCACTCAGTTACTCTCCAATGGACAGTCTCCCTCAGTTACTCTCTCCCATGGACAGTCTCACTTAGTTACTCTCTCCCATGGACAGTCTCACTTAGTTACTCTCTCCAACGGACATTCTCACTCAATTAATCTCTCCAATGGAAAGTCGCACTCAGTTACTCTCCCCCATGGACAGTCTCACTCAGTTACTCTCTCCAGTGGACGGTCTCACTCAGTTACTCTCTCCCATGGACAGTCTCACTCAGTTATTCTCTCCAATGGACAGTCTCACTCAGTTACTCTCTCCAATCGACAGCCTCACTCATTTACTATCTCCAATGGACAATCACACTCAGCTACTCTCTCCCATGGACAGTCTCTATCAGTTACTCTCTCCCATGGACAGTCTCACTCATTTACTCTCTCCCATGGATAGTCTCACTCAGTTACTCTCCAACGGACAGTCTCACTCAGTTACTCTTCCATGGACTGTCTCACTCCGTTATACTCTCCAATGGACAGTCTCACTCAGTTACTCTCTCCCATGGACTGTCTCACTCAGTTATTCTCTCCAATGGACAGTCTCACTCAGTTACTCTCTCCCATGGACTGTCTCACTCAGTTACTCTCCAATGGAGAGTCTCACTCAGTTACTCTCTCCAACGGACAGTCTCACTCAGTTACTCTCTCCCATGGACAGTCTCACTCAGTTACTCTCTCCCATGGACAGTCTCACTCAGTTACTCTCTCCAATAGACAGTCTCACTCAGTTACTCTCTCCCATGGACAGTCTCACTCAGTTACTCTCTCCAATAGACAGTCTCACTCAGTTACTCTCTCCCATGGACAGTCTCACTCAGTTACTCTCTCCAATGGACAGTCTCACTCAGTTACTCTCTCCAATAGACAGTCTCACTCAGTTACTCTCCAATGGACAGTCTTACTCAGTCACTCTCTCCCAATGACAGTCTCACTCAGTTACTCTCTCCCATGGACAGTCTCACTCAGTTACTCTCTCCCATGGACAGTCTCACTCAGTTACTCTCTCCCATGGACAGTCTCACTCAGTTACTCTCTCCCATGGACAGTCTCACTCAGTTACTCTCTCCCATGGACAGTCTCACTCAGTTACTCTCTCCCATGGACAGTCTCACTCAGTTACTCTCTCCCATGGACAGTCTCACTCAGTTACTCTCTCCCATGGACAGTCTCTTATGTGAGACATAAAAGAATGACCGGGGTAAGGGTAGGGCCGGTCAAGGACAGTAGTGGGAACTTGTGCATGGAGTCAGAAGAGATAGGAGAGGTGATGAATGAATACTTTTCGTCAGTGTTCACCGAGGAGAGGGACCATGTTCTTGAGGATGAGAGTGTGATAAAGGTGGATAGGCTGGAGGTGGTGGATGTTCTGAGGGAAGATGTTTTAGCAATTTTGAAGAACCTGAGGGTCGATAAGTCCCCTGGGCCAGATGGGATATATCCTAGGGTTCTTTGGGAGGCAAGGGAGGAGATTGCAGAGCCTCTGGCTTTGATCTTTGGGTCCTCACTGTCCACGGGGATGGTGCCAGAGGACTGGAGAGTGGCGAATGTTGTTCCTCTCTTCAAGAAAGGAAATAGGAATGACCCTGGTAATTATAGGCCGGTTAGTCTTACTTCGGTGGTTGGTAAGATAATGGAAAAGGTCCTGAGGGATAGGATTTATGACCATTTGGAAAGGGGCAACTTAATCAGGGATAGTCAACACGGATTCGTGAAGGGTAAGTCTTGCCTAACAAATTTGATTGAATTCTTTGAGGAGGTAACTAAGTGTGTAGATGAAGGTAGAGCAGTTGATGTCGTATACATGGATTTTAGTAAGGCGTTTGATAAGGTTCCCCATGGTCGTCTCATGAAGAAAGTAAGGAGTTGTGGGATAGAGGGAAATTTGGCCGATTGGATAAGTAACTGGCTATCTCATAGAAGGCAGAGGGTGGTGGTGGATGGAACATTTTCGGACTGGAGACCAGTTTCCAGCGGTGTGCCACAGGGGTCGGTGCTGGGTCCTCTGCTGTTTGTGATTTTTATCAATGACTTGGAGGAGGGGACTGAAGGGTGGATCAGTAAATTTGCTGATGACACCAAGATTGGTGGAGTAGTGGATGAGGTGGAGGGCAGTTGTAGGCTGCAAAGAGACATTGATAGGATGCAGAGCTGGGCCGAAAAATGGCAGATGGAATTTAACCCTGATAAGTGCGAGGTGATTCATTTTGGTAGGGCAAATTTGAATAAGGATTACAGGGTCAACGGCAGGGTTCTGAGGAACGTGGAGGAGCAGAGGGATCTGGGGGTTCATATCCACAGATCTCTGAAGGTTGCCACTCAAGTGGATAGAGCAGTAAAGAAGGCCTATGGTGTGTTGGCGTTTATTAACAGAGGGTTTGAGTTTAAGAACCGTGAGGTTATGCTGCAACTGTACAGGACCTTGGTGAGACCACATTTGGAGTATTGTGTGCAGTTCTGGTCACCTCACTATAGGAAGGACGTGGAAGCATTGGAAAGAGTGCAAAGGAGATTCACCAGGATGCTGCCTGGTTTGGGGGGGAGGTCTTATGAGGAAAGATTGAGGGAGTTGGGGCTTTTCTCTTTAGAGCGGAGGAGGATGAGAGGCGACTTAATAGAGGTTTATAAGATGATGAGGGGGATAGATAGAGTGGATGTTCAGAGACTATTTCCTCGGGTAGAGGCAGCTGTTACAAGGGGGCATAACTATAAGGTGCATGGGGGGAGATATAGAAGGGATGTCCGAGGTAGATTCTTTACTCAGAGAGTGGTTGGGGTGTGGAATGGACTGCCTGCTGTGATAGTGGAGTCAGACACTTTAGGAACTTTCAAGCGGTTATTGGATAAGCACATGGAGCACACCAGAGTGATAGGGAGTGTGATAGCTTGATCTTGGTCTCGGACAATGCTCGGCACAACATCGAGGGCCGAAGGGCCTGTACTGTGCTGTACTGTTCTATGTTCTATGTTCTATGTCTCACTCAATTAAACTCTCCCATGGACAGTCTCACTCAGTTACTCTCTCACATGGACAGTCTCACTCAGTTACTCTCTCACATGGACAGTCTCACTCAGTTACTCTCTCACATGGAGAGTCTCACTCAGTTACTCTCCAATGGACAGTCTATCTCAGTTACTCTCTCCAATGGACAGTCTCACTCAGTTACCCCCTCCAATTGACAGTCTCACTCAGTTACTCTCTCCAATGGACAGTCTATCTCAGTTACTCTCTCCCATGGACAGTCTCACTCAGTTACACTCTCCAATGGACAGTCTCACTCAGTTACTCTCTCCAATGGACAGTCTATATCAGTTACTCTCTCCAATGGACAGTCTCACTCAGTTACACTCTCCAATGGACAGTCTCACTCAGTTACTCTCTCCAATGGACAGTCTATCTCAGTTACTCTCTCCAATGGACAGTCTCACTCAGTTACACTCTCCAATGGACAGTCTCACTCAGTTACTCTCTCCAATGGACAGTCTACCTCAGTTACTCTCTCCAATGGACAGTCTCACTCAGTTACTCTCTCCCATGGAGAGTCTCACTCAGTTACTCTGCAATGGACATTCTCACTCAGTCACTAACTCCCATGGACAGTCTCACTCAGTCACTCTCTCCCATGGACAGTCTCACTCAGTCACTCTCTCCCATGGACAGTCTCACTCAGTCACTCTCTCCCATGGACAGTCTCACTCAGTTACTCTACAATGGACAGTCTCACGCAGTTGCTCTCTCCCATGGACAGTCTCACTCAGTTACTCTCTCCCATGGACAGTCTCACTCAGTTACTCTCTCCAATGGACAGTCTCACTCAGTTACTCTCCAATGGACAGACTATCTCAGTTACTCTCTCCAATGGACAGTCTCGCTCAGTTACTCTCTCCAATGGACAGTCTCACTCAGTTACTCTCTCCCATGGACAGTCTCACTCAGTTACTCTCTCCAATAGACAGTCTCACTCAGTTACTCTCTCCCATGGACAGTCTCACTCAGTTACTCTCTCCTATGGACAGTCTCACTCAGTTACTCTCTCCAATGGACAGTCTCACTCAGTTACTCTCTCCCATGGACAGTCTCACTCAGTTACTCTCTCCAATAGACAGTCTCACTCAGTTACTCTCTCCCATGGACAGTCTCACTCAGTTACTCTCTCCCATGGACAGTCTCACTCAGTTACTCTCTCCCATGGACAGTCTCACTCAGTTACTCTCTCCAATGGACAGTCTCACTCAGTTACTCTCTCTCATGGACAGTCTCACTCAGTTACTCTCTCCCATGGACAGTCTCACTCAGTTACTCTCTCCCATGGACAGTCTCACTCAGTTACTCTCTCCAATAGACAGTCTCACTCAGTTACTCTCTCCCATGGACAGTCTCACTCAGTTACTCTCTCCCATGGACAGTCTCACTCAGTTACTCTCTCCCATGGACAGTCTCACTCAGTTACTGTCTCCAAAGGACAGTCTCACTCAGTTACTCTCTCCCATGGACAGTCTCACTCAATTAATCTCTCCCATGGACAGTATCACTCAGTTACTCTCTCCAATGGACAGTCTCACTCAGTTACTCTCTCCAATGGACAGTCTCACTCAGTTGCTCTCTCCCATGGACAGTCTCACTCAGTTACTCTCCAATGGACATTCTCCCTCAGTTACTCTCTCCCATGGACAGTCTCACTTAGTAACTCTCTCCCAAGGACAGTCTCACTTAGTTACTCTCTCCAACGTACATTCTCACTCAATTAATCTCTCCAATGGAAAGTCGCACTCAGTTACTCTCCCCCATGGACAGTCTCACTCAGTTACTCTCTCCCATGGAAAGTCTCAATCAGTCACTCTCTCCCATGGAAAGTCTCACTCAGTTACTCTCTCCAGTGGACGGTCTCACTCAGTTACTCTCTCCCATGGACAGTCTCACTCAGTTATTCTCTCCAATGGACAGTCTCACTCAGTTACTCTCTCCAATGGACTGTCTCACTCAGTTATTCTCTCCAATGGACAGTCTCACTCAGTTACTCTCTCCAATGGACAGTCTCCATCAGTTACTCTCTCCAATGGACAGTCTCACTCAGTTACTCTCTCCAATCGACAGCCTCACTCATTTACTATCTCCAATGGACAATCACACTCAGCTACTCTCTCCCATGGACAGTCTCCATCAGTTACTCTCTCCCATGGACAGTCTCACTCAGTTACTCTCTCCCATGGACAGTCTCACTCAGTTACTCTCTCCCATGGATAGTCTCACTCAGTTACTCTCCAACGGACAGTCTCACTCAGTTACTCTCCCATGGACTGTCTCATTCCGTTATACTCTCCAATGGACAGTCTCACTCAGTTACTCTCTCCCATGGACTGTCTCACTCAGTTATTCTCTCCAATGGACAGTCTCACTCAGTTACTCTCTCCCATGGACTGTCTCACTCAGTTACTCTCCAATGGAGAGTCTCACTCAGTTACTCTCTCCAACGGACAGTCTCACTCAGTTACTCTCTCCCATGGACAGTCTCACTCAGTTACTCTCTCCCATGGACAGTCTCACTCAGTTACTCTCTCCAATAGACAGTCTCACTCAGTTACTCTCTCCCATGGACAGTCTCACTCAGTTACTCTCTCCAATAGACAGTCTCACTCAGTTACTCTCTCCCATGGACAGTCTCACTCAGTTACTCTCTCCAATGGACAGTCTCACTCAGTTACTCTCTCCAATAGACAGTCTCACTCAGTTACTCTCTCCAATGGACAGTCTCACTCAGTTACTCTCTCCCATGGACAGTCTCACTCAGTTACTCTCTCCCATGGACAGTCTCACTCAGTTACTCTCTCCAAGAGAGAGTCTCACTCAGTTACTCTCTCCCATGGACAGTCTCACTCAGTTACTCTCTCCAATGGACAGTCTCACTCAGTTACTCTCTCCAATAGACAGTCTAACTCAGTTACTCTCTCCCAAGGACAGTCTCACTCAGTTACTCTCTCCAATGGACAGTCTCACTCAGTTACTCTCCAATGGACAGTCTCACTCAGTTACTCTCCAATGGACAGTCTCACTCAGTTACTCTCTCCAATGGACAGTCTCACTCAGTTACTCTCTCCCATGGACATTCTCACTCAGTTACACTCTCCAATGGAGAGTCTCACTCAGTTACTCTCTCCAATGGACGGTCTCACTCAGTTACTCTCTCCCATGGACAGTCTCACTCAGTTACTCTCTCCAATGGACAGTCTCCCTCAGTTAATCTCTCCCATGGACAGTCTCACTCAGTTACTCTCTCCCATGGACAGTCTCACTCAGTTACTCTCTCCAATGGACAGTCTCACTCAGTTACTCTTTCAAATGGACAGTCTCACTCAGTTACTTTCTCCCATGGACAGTCTCACTCAGTTACTCTCTCCAATGGACAGTCTCACTCAGTTACTCTCTCCAATGGACTGTCTCACTCAGTTACTCTCTCCCATGGACAGTCTCACTCAGTTACTCTCCCATTGTCAGTCTCACTCAGTTACTCTCTCCCATGGAGAGTCTCACTCAGTTACTCTACAATGGACAGTCTCACTCAGTTACTCTCTCCCATGGACAGTCTCACTCAGTTACTCTCCAATGGACAGTCTCACTCAGTTACTCTCTCCCATGGACATTCTCACTCAGTTACTCTCCAATGGAGAGCCTCACTCAGTTACTCTCTCCAATGGACAGTCTCACTCAGTTACTCTCCAATGGACAGTCTCACTCAGTTACTCTCTCCAATGGACAGTCTCACTCAGTTATTCTCTCCCATGGACAGTCTCACTCAGTTATTCTCTCCCATGGACAGTCTCACTCAGTCACTCTCTCCCATGGACAGTCTCACTCAGTTACTCTCTCCCATGGACAGTCTTACTCAGTTACTCTCTCCCATGGACAGTCTCACTCAGTTACTCTCTCCCATGGACAGTCTCACTCAGCTACTCTCTCCCATGGACAGTCTCACTCAGTTACTCTCTCCCATGGACAGTCTCACTCAGCTACTCTCTCCCATGGACAGTCTTACTCAGTTACTCTCTCCAATGGACAGTCTCACTCAGTTGCTCTCTCCAATGGACAGTCTCACTCAGTTACTCTCTTCCATGGACAGTCTCGCTCAGTTACACCCTCCAATGGACAGTCTCACTCAATTAATCTCTCCCATGGACAGTCTCACTCAATTAATCTCTCCCATGGACAGTCTCACTCAATTAATCTCTCCCATGGACAGTCTCACTCAGTTACTCTCTCACATGGACAGTCCTCACTCAGTTACTCTCTCCCATGGACAGTCTCACTCAGTTACTCCCTCCAATGGACAGTCTCACTCAGTTACTCTCCAATGGACAGACTATCTCAGTTACTCTCCAATGGACAGTCTCACTCAGTTACTCTCCAATGGACAGTCTCACTCAGTTACTCTCTCCCATGGACAGTCTCACTCAGTTACTCTCCAACGGACAGTCTCACTCAGTTACTCTCTCCCATGGATAGTCTCACTCAGTTACTCTCCAACGGACAGTCTCACTCAGTTACTCTCCCATGGACTGTCTCACTCCGTTATACTCTCCAATGGACAGTCTCACTCAGTTACTCTCTCCCATGGACAGTCTCACTCAGTTATTCTCTCCAATGGACAGTCTCACTCAGTTACTCTCTCCCATGGACTGTCTCACTCAGTTACTCTCCAATGGAGAGTCTCACTCAGTTACTCTCTCCAACGGACAGTCTCACTCAGTTACTCTCTCCCATGGACAGTCTCACTCAGTTACTCTCCAACGGACATTCTCACTCAGTTACTCTCTCCCATGGACAGTCTCACTAAGTTATTCTCTCCAATGGACAGTCTCACTCAGTTACTCTCTCCCATGGACAGTCTCACTCAGTTACTCTCCAACGGACATTCTCACTCAGTTACTCTCTCCCATGGACAGTCTCACTCAGTTATTCTCTCCAATGGACAGTCTCACTCAGTTACTCTCTCCCATGGACTGTCTCACTCAGTTACTCTCCAACGGACATTCTCACTCAGTTACTCTCTCCCATGGATAGTCTCACTCAGTTACTCTCCAACGGACAGTCTCACTCAGTTACTCTCTCCCATGGATAGTCTCACTCAGTTGCTCTCCAACGGACAGTCTCACTCAGTTACTCTCTCCCATGGACAGTCTCACTCAGTTACTCTCTCCCATGGACAGTCTCACTCAGTTACTCTCCCATGGACAGTCTCACTCAGTTACATGCTCCAATGGACAGTCTCACTCAGTTACTCTCTCCCATGGACTGTCTCACTCCGTTATACTCTCCAATGGACAGTCTCACTCAGTTACTCTCTCCCATGGACAGTCTCACTCAGTTACTCTCTCCAATAGACAGTCTCACTCAGTTACTCTCTCCCATGGACAGTCTCACTCAGTTACTCTCTCCCATGGACAGTCTCACTCAGTTACTCTCTCCAATAGACAGTCTCACTCAGTTACTCTCTCGCATGGACAGTCTCACTCAGTTACTCTCTCCAATAGACAGTCTCACTCAGTTACTCTCTCCCATGGACAGTCTCACTCAGTTACTCTCTCCAATAGACAGTCTCACTCAGTTACTCTCTCCCATGGACAGTCTCACTCAGTTACTCTCTCCAATGGACAGTCTCACTCAGTTACTCTCCAATGGACAGTCTCACTCAGTTACTCCCCAATGGACAGTCTCACTCAGTTACTCTCCCATGGACAGTCTCACTCAGTTACTCTCCAATGGAGAGTCTCACTCAGTTACTTTCTCCCATGGACAGTCTCACTCAGTTAATCTCTCCCATGGACAGTCTCACTCAGTTACTCTCTTCCATGGACAGTCTCGCTCAGTTACACCCTCCAATGGACAGTCTCACTCAATTAATCTCTCCCATGGACAGTCTCACTCAATTAATCTCTCCCATGGACAGTCTCACTCAATTAATCTCTCCCATGGACAGTCTCACTCAGTTACTCTCTCACATGGACAGTCTCACTCAGTTACTCTCTCCCATGGACAGTCTCACTCAGTTACTCCCTCCAATGGACAGTCTCACTCAGTTACTCTCCAATGGACAGACTATCTCAGTTACTCTCCAATGGACAGTCTCACTCAGTTACTCTCCAATGGACAGTCTCACTCAGTTACTCTCTCCCATGGATAGTCTCACTCAGTTACTCTCCAACGGACAGTCTCACTCAGTTACTCTCCCATGGACTGTCTCACTCCGTTATACTCTCCAATGGACAGTCTCACTCAGTTACTCTCTCCCATGGACAGTCTCACTCAGTTATTCTCTCCAGTGGACAGTCTCACTCAGTTACTCTCTCTCATGGACTGTCTCACTCAGTTACTCTCCAATGGAGAGTCTCACTCAGTTACTCTCTCCAACGGACAGTCTCACTCAGTTACTCTCTCCCATGGACAGTCTCACTCAGTTACTCTCCAACGGACATTCTCACTCAGTTACTCTCTCCCATGGACAGTCTCACTAAGTTATTCTCTCCAATGGACAGTCTCACTCAGTTACTCTCTCCCATGGACAGTCTCACTCAGTTACTCTCCAACGGACATTCTCACTCAGTTACTCTCTCCCATGGACAGTCTCACTCAGTTATTCTCTCCAATGGACAGTCTCACTCAGTTACTCTCTCCCATGGACTGTCTCACTCAGTTACTCTCCAACGGACATTCTCACTCAGTTACTCTCTCCCATGGACAGTCTCACTCAGTTACTCTCCAATGGACAGTCTCACTCAGTTACTCTCTCCAATGGACAGTCTCACTCAGTTACTCTCCAATGGACAGTCTCACTCAGTTACTCTCCAATGGACAGTCTCACTCAGTTACTCTCCCATGGACAGTCTCACTCAGTTACTCTCCAATGGAGAGTCTCACTCAGTTACTCTCTCCCATGGACAGTCTCACTCAATTAATCTCTCCCATGGACAGTCTCACTCAGTTACTCTCTTCCATGGACAGTCTCGCTCAGTTACACCCTCCAATGGACAGTCTCACTCAATTAATCTCTCCCATGGACAGTCTCACTCAATTAATCTCTCCCATGGACAGTCTCACTCAATTAATCTCTCCCATGGACAGTCTCACTCAGTTACTCTCTCACATGGACAGTCTCACTCAGTTACTCTCTCCCATGGACAGTCTCACTCAGTTACTCCCTCCAATGGACAGTCTCACTCAGTTACTCTCCAATGGACAGACTATCTCAGTTACTCTCCAATGGACAGTCTCACTCAGTTACTCTCCAATGGACAGTCTCACTCAGTTACTCTCTCCCATGGACAGTCTCACTCAGTTACTCTCTCAATCGGACAGTCCTCACTCAGATTACCTCTCTCCCCATGGACAGTCTCACTCAGTTACTCTCCATCGGACAGTCTCACTCAGTTACTCTCCCATGGACAGTCTCACTCAGTTACTCTCCAATGGACAGTCTCACTCAGTTACTTCTCTCCCATGGACAGTCTCACTCAGTTACTCTCTCCACTGGACAGTCTCACTCAGTTACTCTCTCCCATGGACAGTCCTCACTCAGTTACTCTCCAAACGGACAGTCTCACTCAGTTACTCTCTCCATGGACAGTCTCACTCAGTTATTCTCTCCCATGGACAGTCTCACTCAGTTACTCTCTCCCATGGACAGTCTCACTCAGTTACTCTCCAATGGACATTCTCACTCAGTTACTCTCTCCCATGGACAGTCTCACTCAGTTATCTCTCCAATGGACAGTCTCACTCAGTTACTCTCTCCAATGGACAGTCTCACTCAGTTACTCTTCCAATGGACAGTCTCACTCAGTTACTCTCTCCCATGGACAGTCTCACTCAGTTACTCTCCAATGGACAGTCTCACTCAGTTACTCTCTCCCATGGATAGTCTCACTCAGTTACTCTCCAACGGACAGTCTCACTCAGTTACTCTCTCCCATGGACAGTCTCACTCAGTTACTCTCTCATGGACAGTCTCACTCAGTTACTCTCCCATGGACAGTCTCACTCAGTTACATGCTCCAATGGACAGTCTCACTCAGTTACTCTCTCCCATGGACTGTCTCACTCCGTTATACTCTCCAATGGACAGTCTCACTCAGTTACTCTCTCCCATGGACAGTCTCACTCAGTTACTCTCTCCAATAGACAGTCTCACTCAGTTACTCTCTCCCATGGACAGTCTCACTCAGTTACTCTCTCCCATGGACAGTCTCACTCAGTTACTCTCTCCAATGGACAGTCTCACTCAGTTACTCTCTCCAATGGACAGTCTCACTCAGTTACTCTCTCCAATGGACAGTCTCACTCAGTTACTCTCTCCCATGGACAGTCTCACTCAGTTACTCTCTCCAATGGACAGTCTCACTCAGTTACTCTCTCCATGGACAGTCTCACTCAGTTACTCTCTCCCATGGACAGTCTCACTCAGTTACTCTCTCCCATGGACAGTCTCACTCAGTTACTCTCTCCCATGGACAGTCTCACTCAGTTACTCTCTCCCATGGACAGTCTCACTCAGTTACTCTCTCCAATGGACAGTCTCACTCAGTTACTCTCTCCAATGGACAGTCTCACTCAGTTACTCTCTCCATGGACAGTCTCGCTCAGTTACTCCTCCAATGGACAGTCTCACTCAGTTAATCTCTCCATGGACAGTCTCACTCAGTTACTCTCTCCCATGGACAGTCTCACTCAATTAATCTCTCCCATGGACAGTCTCACTCAGTTACTCTCTCACATGGACAGTCTCACTCAGTTACTCTCTCCCATGGACAGTCTCACTCAGTTACTCCCTCCAATGGACAGTCTCACTCAGTTACTCTCCAATGGACAGACTATCTCAGTTACTCTCCAATGGACAGTCTCACTCAGTTACTCTCCAATGGACAGTCTCACTCAGTTACTCTCTCCCATGGACAGTCTCACTCAGTTACTCTCCAACGGACAGTCTCACTCAGTTACTCTCTCCCATGGATAGTCTCACTCAGTTACTCTCCAACGGACAGTCTCACTCAGTTACTCTCCCATGGACTGTCTCACTCCGTTATACTCTCCAATGGACAGTCTCACTCAGTTACTCTCTCCCATGGACAGTCTCACTCAGTTATCTCTCCAATGGACAGTCTCACTCAGTTACTCTCTCCCATGGACTGTCTCACTCAGTTACTCTCCAATGGAGAGTCTCACTCAGTTACTCTCTCCAACGGACAGTCTCACTCAGTTACTCTCTCCCATGGACAGTCTCACTCAGTTACTCTCCAACGGACATTCTCACTCAGTTACTCTCTCCCATGGACAGTCTCACTAAGTTATTCTCTCCAATGGACAGTCTCACTCAGTTACTCTCTCCATGGACAGTCTCACTCAGTTACTCTCCAACGGACATTCTCACTCAGTTACTCTCTCCCATGGACAGTCTCACTCAGTTATTCTCTCCAATGGACAGTCTCACTCAGTTACTCTCTCCCATGGACTGTCTCACTCAGTTACTCTCCAACGGACATTCTCACTCAGTTACTCTCTCCCATGGACAGTCTCACTCAGTTACTCTCCAACGGACAGTCTCACTCAGTTACTCTCTCCCATGGATAGTCTCACTCAGTTACTCTCCAACGGACAGTCTCACTCAGTTACTCTCTCCCATGGACAGTCTCACTCAGTTACTCTCTCCCATGGACAGTCTCACTCAGTTACTCTCTCCATGGACAGTCTCACTCAGTACACTCTCCAATGGACAGTCTCACTCAGTTACTCTCTCCATGGACAGTCTCACTCAGTTACTCTCTCCAATGGACAGTCTCACTCAGTTACTCTCTCCATGGACAGTCTCACTCAGTTACTCTCTCCAATGGACAGTCTCACTCAGTTACTCTCTCCCATGGACAGTCTCACTCAGTTACTCTCTCCATGGACAGTCTCACTCAGTTACTCTCTCCAATGGACAGTCTCACTCAGTTACTCTCTCCCATGGACAGTCTCACTCAGTTACTCTCTCCAATAGACAGTCTCACTCAGTTACTCTCTCCCATGGACAGTCTCACTCAGTTACTCTCTCCAATAGACAGTCTCACTCAGTTACTCTCTCCAATGGACAGTCTCACTCAGTTACTCTCTCCAATGACAGTCTCACTCAGTTACTCTCTCCCATGGACAGTCCTCACTCAGTTACTCTCCAATGGACAGTCTCACTCAGTTACTCTCCAATGGACAGTCTCACTCAGTTACTCTCCCCATGGACAGTCTCACTCAGTTACTCTCCCCATGGACAGTCTCACTCAGTTACTCTCTCCAATGGACAGTCTCACTCAGTTACTCTCTCCCATGGACAGTCTCACTCAGTTACTCTCTCCAATGGACAGTCTCACTCAGTTACTCTCTCCATGGACAGTCTCACTCAGTTACTCTCTCCAATGGACAGTCTCACTCAGTTACTCTCTCCAATGGACAGTCTCACTCAGTTACTCTCTCCCATGGACAGTCTCACTCAGTTACTCTCTCCAATGGACAGTCTCACTCAGTTACTCTCTCCAATGGACAGTCTCACTCAGTTACTCTCCAATGGACAGTCTA
>JASTWF010000615.1:145960-283931 GCA_030390025.1 Squalus acanthias | reverse complement strand
TGGTGATATTTAAACAGGGGGAGACCAGGCAGCACGGTCCTAATTGGAGGCGGTATCAATGGTGGTGATATTTAAACAGGGGGAGACCAGGCAGCACGGTCCTAATTGGAGGCGGTATCAATGGTGGTGATATTTAAACAGGGGGAGACCAGGCAGCACGGTCCTAATTGGAGGCGGTATCAATGGTGGTGATATTTAAACAGGGGGAGACCAGGCAGCACGGTCCTAATTGGGGGCGGTATCAATGGTGGTATTTAAACAGGGGGAGACCAGGCAGCACGGTCCTAATTGGAGGCGGTATCAATGGTGGTGATATTTAAACAGGGGGAGACCAGGCAGCACGGTCCTAATTGGAGGCGGTATCAATGGTGGTGATATTTAAACAGGGGGAGACCAGGCAGCACGGTCCTAATTGGAGGCGGTATCAATGGTGGATATTTAAACAGGGGAGACCAGGCAGCACGGTCCTAATTGGAGGCGGTATCAATGGTGGTGATATTTAAACAGGGGGAGACCAGGCAGCACGGTCCTAATTGGAGGCGGTATCAATGGTGGTGATATTTAAACAGGGGGAGACCAGGCAGCACGGTCCTAATTGGAGGCGGTATCAATGGTGATATTTAAACAGGGGGAGACCAGGCAGCACGGTCCTAATTGGAGGCGGTATCAATGGTGGTGATATTTAAACAGGGGGAGACCAGGCAGCACGGTCCTAATTGGAGGCGGTATCAATGGTGGTGATATTTAAACAGGGGGAGACCAGGCAGCACGGTCCTAATTGGAGGCGGTATCAATGGTGATATTTAAACAGGGGAGACCAGGCAGCACGGTCCTAATTGGAGGCGGTATCAATGGTGGTATTTAAACAGGGGAGACCAGGCAGCACGGTCCTAATTGGAGGCGGTATCAATGGTGATATTTAAACAGGGGGAGACCAGGCAGCACGGTCCTAATTGGAGGCGGTATCAATGGTGGATATTTAAACAGGGGGAGACCAGGCAGCACGGTCCTAATTGGAGGCGGTATCAATGGTGATATTTAAACAGGGGGAGACCAGGCAGCACGGTCCTAATTGGAGGCGGTATCAATGGTGGTGATATTTAAACAGGGGGAGACCAGGCAGCACGGTCCTAATTGGAGGCGGTATCAATGGTGATATTTAAACAGGGGGAGACCAGGCAGCACGGTCCTAATTGGAGGCGGTATCAATGGTGATATTTAAACAGGGGGAGACCAGGCAGCACGGTCCTAATTGGAGGCGGTATCAATGGTGGTGATATTTAAACAGGGGGAGACCAGGCAGCACGGTCCTAATTGGAGGCGGTATCAATGGTGGTATTTAAACAGGGGAGACCAGGCAGCACGGTCCTAATTGGAGGCGGTATCAATGGTGGTGATATTTAAACAGGGGGAGACCAGGCAGCACGGTCCTAATTGGAGGCGGTATCAATGGTGATATTTAAACAGGGGGAGACCAGGCAGCACGGTCCTAATTGGAGGCGGTATCAATGGTGGTGATATTTAAACAGGGGAGACCAGGCAGCACGGTCCTAATTGGAGGCGGTATCAATGGTGGTGATATTTAAACAGGGGGAGACCAGGCAGCACGGTCCTAATTGGAGGCGGTATCAATGGTGGTGATATTTAAACAGGGGGAGACCAGGCAGCACGGTCCTAATTGGGGGCGGTATCAATGGTGGTGATATTTAAACAGGGGGAGACCAGGCAGCACGGTCCTAATTGGAGGCGGTATCAATGGTGGTGATATTTAAACAGGGGGAGACCAGGCAGCACGGTCCTAATTGGAGGCGGTATCAATGGTGGTGATATTTAAACAGGGGGAGACCAGGCAGCACGGTCCTAATTGGAGGCGGTATCAATGGTGGTGATATTTAAACAGGGGGAGACCAGGCAGCACGGTCCTAATTGGAGGCGGTATCAATGGTGGTGATATTTAAACAGGGGGAGACCAGGCAGCACGGTCCTAATTGGGGGCGGTATCAATGGTGGTGATATTTAAACAGGGGGAGACCAGGCAGCACGGTCCTAATTGGAGGCGGTATCAATGGTGGTGATATTTAAACAGGGGGAGACCAGGCAGCACGGTCCTAATTGGAGGCGGTATCAATGGTGGTGATATTTAAACAGGGGGAGACCAGGCAGCACGGTCCTAATTGGAGGCGGTATCAATGGTGATATTTAAACAGGGGGAGACCAGGCAGCACGGTCCTAATTGGAGGCGGTATCAATGGTGGTGATATTTAAACAGGGGGAGACCAGGCAGCACGGTCCTAATTGGAGGCGGTATCAATGGTGATATTTAAACAGGGGGAGACCAGGCAGCACGGTCCTAATTGGAGGCGGTATCAATGGTGGTGATATTTAAACAGGGGGAGACCAGGCAGCACGGTCCTAATTGGAGGCGGTATCAATGGTGATATTTAAACAGGGGGAGACCAGGCAGCACGGTCCTAATTGGAGGCGGTATCAATGGTGATATTTAAACAGGGGGAGACCAGGCAGCACGGTCCTAATTGGAGGCGGTATCAATGGTGGTGATATTTAAACAGGGGGAGACCAGGCAGCACGGTCCTAATTGGAGGCGGTATCAATGGTGATATTTAAACAGGGGGAGACCAGGCAGCACGGTCCTAATTGGAGGCGGTATCAATGGTGATATTTAAACAGGGGGAGACCAGGCAGCACGGTCCTAATTGGAGGCGGTATCAATGGTGATATTTAAACAGGGGGAGACCAGGCAGCACGGTCCTAATTGGAGGCGGTATCAATGGTGGATATTTAAACAGGGGGAGACCAGGCAGCACGGTCCTAATTGGAGGCGGTATCAATGGTGATATTTAAACAGGGGGAGACCAGGCAGCACGGTCCTAATTGGAGGCGGTATCAATGGTGGTGATATTTAAACAGGGGAGACCAGGCAGCACGGTCCTAATTGGAGGCGGTATCAATGGTGGTGATATTTAAACAGGGGGAGACCAGGCAGCACGGTCCTAATTGGAGGCGGTATCAATGGTGGTGATATTTAAACAGGGGGAGACCAGGCAGCACGGTCCTAATTGGAGGCGGTATCAATGGTGGTGATATTTAAACAGGGGGAGACCAGGCAGCACGGTCCTAATTGGAGGCGGTATCAATGGTGGTGATATTTAAACAGGGGAGACCAGGCAGCACGGTCCTAATTGGAGGCGGTATCAATGGTGGATATTTAAACAGGGGAGACCAGGCAGCACGGTCCTAATTGGAGGCGGTATCAATGGTGATATTTAAACAGGGGAGACCAGGCAGCACGGTCCTAATTGGAGGCGGTATCAATGGTGGTGATATTTAAACAGGGGGAGACCAGGCAGCACGGTCCTAATTGGAGGCGGTATCAATGGTGATATTTAAACAGGGGGAGACCAGGCAGCACGGTCCTAATTGGAGGCGGTATCAATGGTGATATTTAAACAGGGGGAGACCAGGCAGCACGGTCCTAATTGGAGGCGGTATCAATGGTGGATATTTAAACAGGGGGAGACCAGGCAGCACGGTCCTAATTGGAGGCGGTATCAATGGTGGTGATATTTAAACAGGGGAGACCAGGCAGCACGGTCCTAATTGGAGGCGGTATCAATGGTGGATATTTAAACAGGGGGAGACCAGGCAGCACGGTCCTAATTGGAGGCGGTATCAATGGTGGATATTTAAACAGGGGAGACCAGGCAGCACGGTCCTAATTGGAGGCGGTATCAATGGTGATATTTAAACAGGGGGAGACCAGGCAGCACGGTCCTAATTGGAGGCGGTATCAATGGTGGTGATATTTAAACAGGGGGAGACCAGGCAGCACGGTCCTAATTGGAGGCGGTATCAATGGTGGTGATATTTAAACAGGGGGAGACCAGGCAGCACGGTCCTAATTGGAGGCGGTATCAATGGTGGATATTTAAACAGGGGGAGACCAGGCAGCACGGTCCTAATTGGAGGCGGTATCAATGGTGGTGATATTTAAACAGGGGGAGACCAGGCAGCACGGTCCTAATTGGAGGCGGTATCAATGGTGGTGATATTTAAACAGGGGAGACCAGGCAGCACGGTCCTAATTGGAGGCGGTATCAATGGTGGATATTTAAACAGGGGGAGACCAGGCAGCACGGTCCTAATTGGAGGCGGTATCAATGGTGGATATTTAAACAGGGGGAGACCAGGCAGCACGGTCCTAATTGGAGGCGGTATCAATGGTGGTGATATTTAAACAGGGGAGACCAGGCAGCACGGTCCTAATTGGAGGCGGTATCAATGGTGATATTTAAACAGGGGGAGACCAGGCAGCACGGTCCTAATTGGAGGCGGTATCAATGGTGATATTTAAACAGGGGGAGACCAGGCAGCACGGTCCTAATTGGAGGCGGTATCAATGGTGGTGATATTTAAACAGGGGGAGACCAGGCAGCACGGTCCTAATTGGAGGCGGTATCAATGGTGGATATTTAAACAGGGGAGACCAGGCAGCACGGTCCTAATTGGAGGCGGTATCAATGGTGGTGATATTTAAACAGGGGGAGACCAGGCAGCACGGTCCTAATTGGAGGCGGTATCAATGGTGGTGATATTTAAACAGGGGGAGACCAGGCAGCACGGTCCTAATTGGAGGCGGTATCAATGGTGGTGATATTTAAACAGGGGGAGACCAGGCAGCACGGTCCTAATTGGAGGCGGTATCAATGGTGATATTTAAACAGGGGGAGACCAGGCAGCACGGTCCTAATTGGAGGCGGTATCAATGGTGGTGATATTTAAACAGGGGAGACCAGGCAGCACGGTCCTAATTGGAGGCGGTATCAATGGTGATATTTAAACAGGGGGAGACCAGGCAGCACGGTCCTAATTGGAGGCGGTATCAATGGTGGTGATATTTAAACAGGGGGAGACCAGGCAGCACGGTCCTAATTGGAGGCGGTATCAATGGTGGTGATATTTAAACAGGGGGAGACCAGGCAGCACGGTCCTAATTGGAGGCGGTATCAATGGTGGTGATATTTAAACAGGGGGAGACCAGGCAGCACGGTCCTAATTGGAGGCGGTATCAATGGTGATATTTAAACAGGGGGAGACCAGGCAGCACGGTCCTAATTGGAGGCGGTATCAATGGTGGTGATATTTAAACAGGGGGAGACCAGGCAGCACGGTCCTAATTGGAGGCGGTATCAATGGTGGTATTTAAACAGGGGGAGACCAGGCAGCACGGTCCTAATTGGAGGCGGTATCAATGGTGGATATTTAAACAGGGGGAGACCAGGCAGCACGGTCCTAATTGGAGGCGGTATCAATGGTGATATTTAAACAGGGGGAGACCAGGCAGCACGGTCCTAATTGGAGGCGGTATCAATGGTGGTGATATTTAAACAGGGGGAGACCAGGCAGCACGGTCCTAATTGGAGGCGGTATCAATGGTGGTGATATTTAAACAGGGGGAGACCAGGCAGCACGGTCCTAATTGGAGGCGGTATCAATGGTGGTGATATTTAAACAGGGGGAGACCAGGCAGCACGGTCCTAATTGGAGGCGGTATCAATGGTGGATATTTAAACAGGGGGAGACCAGGCAGCACGGTCCTAATTGGAGGCGGTATCAATGGTGGTGATATTTAAACAGGGGGAGACCAGGCAGCACGGTCCTAATTGGAGGCGGTATCAATGGTGGTGATATTTAAACAGGGGAGACCAGGCAGCACGGTCCTAATTGGAGGCGGTATCAATGGTGATATTTAAACAGGGGGAGACCAGGCAGCACGGTCCTAATTGGAGGCGGTATCAATGGTGGTGATATTTAAACAGGGGAGACCAGGCAGCACGGTCCTAATTGGAGGCGGTATCAATGGTGGTGATATTTAAACAGGGGGAGACCAGGCAGCACGGTCCTAATTGGAGGCGGTATCAATGGTGATATTTAAACAGGGGGAGACCAGGCAGCACGGTCCTAATTGGAGGCGGTATCAATGGTGGTGATATTTAAACAGGGGGAGACCAGGCAGCACGGTCCTAATTGGAGGCGGTATCAATGGTGATATTTAAACAGGGGGAGACCAGGCAGCACGGTCCTAATTGGAGGCGGTATCAATGGTGGTGATATTTAAACAGGGGAGACCAGGCAGCACGGTCCTAATTGGAGGCGGTATCAATGGTGGTATTTAAACAGGGGAGACCAGGCAGCACGGTCCTAATTGGAGGCGGTATCAATGGTGATATTTAAACAGGGGGAGACCAGGCAGCACGGTCCTAATTGGAGGCGGTATCAATGGTGATATTTAAACAGGGGGAGACCAGGCAGCACGGTCCTAATTGGAGGCGGTATCAATGGTGATATTTAAACAGGGGGAGACCAGGCAGCACGGTCCTAATTGGAGGCGGTATCAATGGTGGTGATATTTAAACAGGGGGAGACCAGGCAGCACGGTCCTAATTGGAGGCGGTATCAATGGTGGATATTTAAACAGGGGAGACCAGGCAGCACGGTCCTAATTGGAGGCGGTATCAATGGTGGTGATATTTAAACAGGGGAGACCAGGCAGCACGGTCCTAATTGGAGGCGGTATCAATGGTGGTGATATTTAAACAGGGGGAGACCAGGCAGCACGGTCCTAATTGGAGGCGGTATCAATGGTGGTGATATTTAAACAGGGGGAGACCAGGCAGCACGGTCCTAATTGGAGGCGGTATCAATGGTGGATATTTAAACAGGGGGAGACCAGGCAGCACGGTCCTAATTGGAGGCGGTATCAATGGTGGATATTTAAACAGGGGGAGACCAGGCAGCACGGTCCTAATTGGGGCGGTATCAATGGTGGTGATATTTAAACAGGGGGAGACCAGGCAGCACGGTCCTAATTGGAGGCGGTATCAATGGTGATATTTAAACAGGGGGAGACCAGGCAGCACGGTCCTAATTGGAGGCGGTATCAATGGTGGTGATATTTAAACAGGGGAGACCAGGCAGCACGGTCCTAATTGGAGGCGGTATCAATGGTGGTGATATTTAAACAGGGGAGACCAGGCAGCACGGTCCTAATTGGAGGCGGTATCAATGGTGGATATTTAAACAGGGGGAGACCAGGCAGCACGGTCCTAATTGGAGGCGGTATCAATGGTGGTGATATTTAAACAGGGGGAGACCAGGCAGCACGGTCCTAATTGGAGGCGGTATCAATGGTGATATTTAAACAGGGGGAGACCAGGCAGCACGGTCCTAATTGGAGGCGGTATCAATGGTGGTGATATTTAAACAGGGGGAGACCAGGCAGCACGGTCCTAATTGGAGGCGGTATCAATGGTGGTGATATTTAAACAGGGGAGACCAGGCAGCACGGTCCTAATTGGAGGCGGTATCAATGGTGGATATTTAAACAGGGGGAGACCAGGCAGCACGGTCCTAATTGGAGGCGGTATCAATGGTGGTGATATTTAAACAGGGGGAGACCAGGCAGCACGGTCCTAATTGGAGGCGGTATCAATGGTGGATATTTAAACAGGGGGAGACCAGGCAGCACGGTCCTAATTGGAGGCGGTATCAATGGTGGTGATATTTAAACAGGGGGAGACCAGGCAGCACGGTCCTAATTGGAGGCGGTATCAATGGTGGTGATATTTAAACAGGGGGAGACCAGGCAGCACGGTCCTAATTGGAGGCGGTATCAATGGTGGTGATATTTAAACAGGGGAGACCAGGCAGCACGGTCCTAATTGGAGGCGGTATCAATGGTGGTGATATTTAAACAGGGGGAGACCAGGCAGCACGGTCCTAATTGGAGGCGGTATCAATGGTGGTGATATTTAAACAGGGGGAGACCAGGCAGCACGGTCCTAATTGGAGGCGGTATCAATGGTGATATTTAAACAGGGGGAGACCAGGCAGCACGGTCCTAATTGGAGGCGGTATCAATGGTGGTGATATTTAAACAGGGGGAGACCAGGCAGCACGGTCCTAATTGGAGGCGGTATCAATGGTGGTATTTAAACAGGGGGAGACCAGGCAGCACGGTCCTAATTGGAGGCGGTATCAATGGTGATATTTAAACAGGGGGAGACCAGGCAGCACGGTCCTAATTGGAGGCGGTATCAATGGTGGTGATATTTAAACAGGGGGAGACCAGGCAGCACGGTCCTAATTGGAGGCGGTATCAATGGTGATATTTAAACAGGGGGAGACCAGGCAGCACGGTCCTAATTGGAGGCGGTATCAATGGTGGTGATATTTAAACAGGGGGAGACCAGGCAGCACGGTCCTAATTGGAGGCGGTATCAATGGTGATATTTAAACAGGGGGAGACCAGGCAGCACGGTCCTAATTGGAGGCGGTATCAATGGTGGTGATATTTAAACAGGGGGAGACCAGGCAGCACGGTCCTAATTGGAGGCGGTATCAATGGTGATATTTAAACAGGGGGAGACCAGGCAGCACGGTCCTAATTGGAGGCGGTATCAATGGTGGTGATATTTAAACAGGGGGAGACCAGGCAGCACGGTCCTAATTGGAGGCGGTATCAATGGTGGTGATATTTAAACAGGGGGAGACCAGGCAGCACGGTCCTAATTGGAGGCGGTATCAATGGTGATATTTAAACAGGGGGAGACCAGGCAGCACGGTCCTAATTGGAGGCGGTATCAATGGTGGTGATATTTAAACAGGGGGAGACCAGGCAGCACGGTCCTAATTGGAGGCGGTATCAATGGTGGTGATATTTAAACAGGGGGAGACCAGGCAGCACGGTCCTAATTGGAGGCGGTATCAATGGTGGATATTTAAACAGGGGAGACCAGGCAGCACGGTCCTAATTGGAGGCGGTATCAATGGTGATATTTAAACAGGGGGAGACCAGGCAGCACGGTCCTAATTGGAGGCGGTATCAATGGTGATATTTAAACAGGGGGAGACCAGGCAGCACGGTCCTAATTGGAGGCGGTATCAATGGTGGTGATATTTAAACAGGGGGAGACCAGGCAGCACGGTCCTAATTGGAGGCGGTATCAATGGTGGTGATATTTAAACAGGGGGAGACCAGGCAGCACGGTCCTAATTGGAGGCGGTATCAATGGTGGTATTTAAACAGGGGAGACCAGGCAGCACGGTCCTAATTGGAGGCGGTATCAATGGTGGTGATATTTAAACAGGGGGAGACCAGGCAGCACGGTCCTAATTGGAGGCGGTATCAATGGTGATATTTAAACAGGGGGAGACCAGGCAGCACGGTCCTAATTGGAGGCGGTATCAATGGTGGTGATATTTAAACAGGGGGAGACCAGGCAGCACGGTCCTAATTGGAGGCGGTATCAATGGTGGTATTTAAACAGGGGGAGACCAGGCAGCACGGTCCTAATTGGAGGCGGTATCAATGGTGGTGATATTTAAACAGGGGGAGACCAGGCAGCACGGTCCTAATTGGAGGCGGTATCAATGGTGGTATTTAAACAGGGGAGACCAGGCAGCACGGTCCTAATTGGAGGCGGTATCAATGGTGGTGATATTTAAACAGGGGGAGACCAGGCAGCACGGTCCTAATTGGAGGCGGTATCAATGGTGGTGATATTTAAACAGGGGAGACCAGGCAGCACGGTCCTAATTGGAGGCGGTATCAATGGTGGATATTTAAACAGGGGAGACCAGGCAGCACGGTCCTAATTGGAGGCGGTATCAATGGTGGTGATATTTAAACAGGGGAGACCAGGCAGCACGGTCCTAATTGGAGGCGGTATCAATGGTGGATATTTAAACAGGGGGAGACCAGGCAGCACGGTCCTAATTGGAGGCGGTATCAATGGTGGTGATATTTAAACAGGGGGAGACCAGGCAGCACGGTCCTAATTGGAGGCGGTATCAATGGTGATATTTAAACAGGGGGAGACCAGGCAGCACGGTCCTAATTGGAGGCGGTATCAATGGTGTGATATTTAAACAGGGGGAGACCAGGCAGCACGGTCCTAATTGGAGGCGGTATCAATGGTGGTGATATTTAAACAGGGGGAGACCAGGCAGCACGGTCCTAATTGGAGGCGGTATCAATGGTGGTGATATTTAAACAGGGGGAGACCAGGCAGCACGGTCCTAATTGGAGGCGGTATCAATGGTGATATTTAAACAGGGGGAGACCAGGCAGCACGGTCCTAATTGGAGGCGGTATCAATGGTGGTGATATTTAAACAGGGGAGACCAGGCAGCACGGTCCTAATTGGAGGCGGTATCAATGGTGGTGATATTTAAACAGGGGGAGACCAGGCAGCACGGTCCTAATTGGAGGCGGTATCAATGGTGGATATTTAAACAGGGGGAGACCAGGCAGCACGGTCCTAATTGGAGGCGGTATCAATGGTGGATATTTAAACAGGGGGAGACCAGGCAGCACGGTCCTAATTGGAGGCGGTATCAATGGTGGATATTTAAACAGGGGAGACCAGGCAGCACGGTCCTAATTGGAGGCGGTATCAATGGTGGTGATATTTAAACAGGGGGAGACCAGGCAGCACGGTCCTAATTGGAGGCGGTATCAATGGTGGTGATATTTAAACAGGGGGAGACCAGGCAGCACGGTCCTAATTGGAGGCGGTATCAATGGTGGTGATATTTAAACAGGGGGAGACCAGGCAGCACGGTCCTAATTGGAGGCGGTATCAATGGTGGTGATATTTAAACAGGGGGAGACCAGGCAGCACGGTCCTAATTGGAGGCGGTATCAATGGTGGTGATATTTAAACAGGGGGAGACCAGGCAGCACGGTCCTAATTGGAGGCGGTATCAATGGTGATATTTAAACAGGGGGAGACCAGGCAGCACGGTCCTAATTGGAGGCGGTATCAATGGTGGTGATATTTAAACAGGGGAGACCAGGCAGCACGGTCCTAATTGGAGGCGGTATCAATGGTGATATTTAAACAGGGGAGACCAGGCAGCACGGTCCTAATTGGAGGCGGTATCAATGGTGATATTTAAACAGGGGGAGACCAGGCAGCACGGTCCTAATTGGAGGCGGTATCAATGGTGGTGATATTTAAACAGGGGGAGACCAGGCAGCACGGTCCTAATTGGAGGCGGTATCAATGGTGATATTTAAACAGGGGAGACCAGGCAGCACGGTCCTAATTGGAGGCGGTATCAATGGTGGTGATATTTAAACAGGGGGAGACCAGGCAGCACGGTCCTAATTGGGGCGGTATCAATGGTGGTGATATTTAAACAGGGGGAGACCAGGCAGCACGGTCCTAATTGGAGGCGGTATCAATGGTGGTGATATTTAAACAGGGGGAGACCAGGCAGCACGGTCCTAATTGGAGGCGGTATCAATGGTGATATTTAAACAGGGGGAGACCAGGCAGCACGGTCCTAATTGGAGGCGGTATCAATGGTGGTGATATTTAAACAGGGGGAGACCAGGCAGCACGGTCCTAATTGGAGGCGGTATCAATGGTGGTGATATTTAAACAGGGGGAGACCAGGCAGCACGGTCCTAATTGGAGGCGGTATCAATGGTGATATTTAAACAGGGGGAGACCAGGCAGCACGGTCCTAATTGGGGCGGTATCAATGGTGGTGATATTTAAACAGGGGAGACCAGGCAGCACGGTCCTAATTGGAGGCGGTATCAATGGTGGTGATATTTAAACAGGGGGAGACCAGGCAGCACGGTCCTAATTGGAGGCGGTATCAATGGTGGTATTTAAACAGGGGAGACCAGGCAGCACGGTCCTAATTGGAGGCGGTATCAATGGTGATATTTAAACAGGGGGAGACCAGGCAGCACGGTCCTAATTGGAGGCGGTATCAATGGTGATATTTAAACAGGGGGAGACCAGGCAGCACGGTCCTAATTGGAGGCGGTATCAATGGTGGTGATATTTAAACAGGGGAGACCAGGCAGCACGGTCCTAATTGGAGGCGGTATCAATGGTGGTGATATTTAAACAGGGGGAGACCAGGCAGCACGGTCCTAATTGGGGGCGGTATCAATGGTGGATATTTAAACAGGGGAGACCAGGCAGCACGGTCCTAATTGGAGGCGGTATCAATGGTGGTGATATTTAAACAGGGGGAGACCAGGCAGCACGGTCCTAATTGGAGGCGGTATCAATGGTGATATTTAAACAGGGGGAGACCAGGCAGCACGGTCCTAATTGGAGGCGGTATCAATGGTGGTGATATTTAAACAGGGGGAGACCAGGCAGCACGGTCCTAATTGGAGGCGGTATCAATGGTGGATATTTAAACAGGGGAGACCAGGCAGCACGGTCCTAATTGGAGGCGGTATCAATGGTGGTGATATTTAAACAGGGGGAGACCAGGCAGCACGGTCCTAATTGGAGGCGGTATCAATGGTGGATATTTAAACAGGGGGAGACCAGGCAGCACGGTCCTAATTGGGGCGGTATCAATGGTGGTGATATTTAAACAGGGGGAGACCAGGCAGCACGGTCCTAATTGGAGGCGGTATCAATGGTGGTGATATTTAAACAGGGGAGACCAGGCAGCACGGTCCTAATTGGAGGCGGTATCAATGGTGGATATTTAAACAGGGGAGACCAGGCAGCACGGTCCTAATTGGAGGCGGTATCAATGGTGGTGATATTTAAACAGGGGAGACCAGGCAGCACGGTCCTAATTGGAGGCGGTATCAATGGTGGTATTTAAACAGGGGGAGACCAGGCAGCACGGTCCTAATTGGAGGCGGTATCAATGGTGGTGATATTTAAACAGGGGGAGACCAGGCAGCACGGTCCTAATTGGAGGCGGTATCAATGGTGATATTTAAACAGGGGGAGACCAGGCAGCACGGTCCTAATTGGAGGCGGTATCAATGGTGGTGATATTTAAACAGGGGGAGACCAGGCAGCACGGTCCTAATTGGAGGCGGTATCAATGGTGGTGATATTTAAACAGGGGGAGACCAGGCAGCACGGTCCTAATTGGAGGCGGTATCAATGGTGGTGATATTTAAACAGGGGGAGACCAGGCAGCACGGTCCTAATTGGAGGCGGTATCAATGGTGGTGATATTTAAACAGGGGGAGACCAGGCAGCACGGTCCTAATTGGAGGCGGTATCAATGGTGATATTTAAACAGGGGGAGACCAGGCAGCACGGTCCTAATTGGAGGCGGTATCAATGGTGGTGATATTTAAACAGGGGGAGACCAGGCAGCACGGTCCTAATTGGAGGCGGTATCAATGGTGGTATTTAAACAGGGGGAGACCAGGCAGCACGGTCCTAATTGGAGGCGGTATCAATGGTGATATTTAAACAGGGGGAGACCAGGCAGCACGGTCCTAATTGGAGGCGGTATCAATGGTGATATTTAAACAGGGGGAGACCAGGCAGCACGGTCCTAATTGGAGGCGGTATCAATGGTGATATTTAAACAGGGGGAGACCAGGCAGCACGGTCCTAATTGGAGGCGGTATCAATGGTGATATTTAAACAGGGGGAGACCAGGCAGCACGGTCCTAATTGGAGGCGGTATCAATGGTGATATTTAAACAGGGGGAGACCAGGCAGCACGGTCCTAATTGGAGGCGGTATCAATGGTGGTATTTAAACAGGGGGAGACCAGGCAGCACGGTCCTAATTGGAGGCGGTATCAATGGTGGTGATATTTAAACAGGGGGAGACCAGGCAGCACGGTCCTAATTGGAGGCGGTATCAATGGTGGTATTTAAACAGGGGGAGACCAGGCAGCACGGTCCTAATTGGAGGCGGTATCAATGGTGGTGATATTTAAACAGGGGGAGACCAGGCAGCACGGTCCTAATTGGAGGCGGTATCAATGGTGGTGATATTTAAACAGGGGAGACCAGGCAGCACGGTCCTAATTGGAGGCGGTATCAATGGTGATATTTAAACAGGGGGAGACCAGGCAGCACGGTCCTAATTGGAGGCGGTATCAATGGTGGTGATATTTAAACAGGGGGAGACCAGGCAGCACGGTCCTAATTGGAGGCGGTATCAATGGTGGTATTTAAACAGGGGGAGACCAGGCAGCACGGTCCTAATTGGAGGCGGTATCAATGGTGGTGATATTTAAACAGGGGGAGACCAGGCAGCACGGTCCTAATTGGAGGCGGTATCAATGGTGATATTTAAACAGGGGGAGACCAGGCAGCACGGTCCTAATTGGAGGCGGTATCAATGGTGGATATTTAAACAGCGGGAGACCAGGCAGCACGGTCCTAATTGGGGGCGGTATCAATGGTGGTGATATTTAAACAGCGGGAGACCAGGCAGCACGGTCCTAATTGGGGCGGTATCAATGGTGGTGATATTTAAACAGGGGAGACCAGGCAGCACGGTCCTAATTGGAGGCGGTATCAATGGTGGTATTTAAACAGGGGAGACCAGGCAGCACGGTCCTAATTGGAGGCGGTATCAATGGTGGTGATATTTAAACAGGGGAGACCAGGCAGCACGGTCCTAATTGGAGGCGGTATCAATGGTGGTATTTAAACAGGGGAGACCAGGCAGCACGGTCCTAATTGGAGGCGGTATCAATGGTGGTGATATTTAAACAGGGGGAGACCAGGCAGCACGGTCCTAATTGGAGGCGGTATCAATGGTGATATTTAAACAGGGGGAGACCAGGCAGCACGGTCCTAATTGGGTCGGTATCAATGGTGGTGATATTTAAACAGGGGGAGACCAGGCAGCACGGTCCTAATTGGAGGCGGTATCAATGGTGGTGATATTTAAACAGGGGGAGACCAGGCAGCACGGTCCTAATTGGAGGCGGTATCAATGGTGGTGATATTTAAACAGGGGGAGACCAGGCAGCACGGTCCTAATTGGAGGCGGTATCAATGGTGATATTTAAACAGGGGGAGACCAGGCAGCACGGTCCTAATTGGAGGCGGTATCAATGGTGATATTTAAACAGGGGGAGACCAGGCAGCACGGTCCTAATTGGAGGCGGTATCAATGGTGGTGATATTTAAACAGGGGGAGACCAGGCAGCACGGTCCTAATTGGAGGCGGTATCAATGGTGGTATTTAAACAGGGGGAGACCAGGCAGCACGGTCCTAATTGGAGGCGGTATCAATGGTGATATTTAAACAGGGGGAGACCAGGCAGCACGGTCCTAATTGGAGGCGGTATCAATGGTGATATTTAAACAGGGGGAGACCAGGCAGCACGGTCCTAATTGGAGGCGGTATCAATGGTGATATTTAAACAGGGGGAGACCAGGCAGCACGGTCCTAATTGGAGGCGGTATCAATGGTGATATTTAAACAGGGGGAGACCAGGCAGCACGGTCCTAATTGGAGGCGGTATCAATGGTGGTATTTAAACAGGGGGAGACCAGGCAGCACGGTCCTAATTGGGGGCGGTATCAATGGTGGTGATATTTAAACAGGGGAGACCAGGCAGCACGGTCCTAATTGGGGCGGTATCAATGGTGGTGATATTTAAACAGGGGGAGACCAGGCAGCACGGTCCTAATTGGAGGCGGTATCAATGGTGGTGATATTTAAACAGGGGGAGACCAGGCAGCACGGTCCTAATTGGAGGCGGTATCAATGGTGGTATTTAAACAGGGGGAGACCAGGCAGCACGGTCCTAATTGGAGGCGGTATCAATGGTGGTGATATTTAAACAGGGGGAGACCAGGCAGCACGGTCCTAATTGGAGGCGGTATCAATGGTGATATTTAAACAGCGGGAGACCAGGCAGCACGGTCCTAATTGGAGGCGGTATCAATGGTGGTGATATTTAAACAGGGGGAGACCAGGCAGCACGGTCCTAATTGGAGGCGGTATCAATGGTGATATTTAAACAGGGGGAGACCAGGCAGCACGGTCCTAATTGGGGGCGGTATCAATGGTGGTGATATTTAAACAGGGGGAGACCAGGCAGCACGGTCCTAATTGGAGGCGGTATCAATGGTGATATTTAAACAGGGGGAGACCAGGCAGCACGGTCCTAATTGGGGGCGGTATCAATGGTGGTGATATTTAAACAGCGGGAGACCAGGCAGCACGGTCCTAATTGGAGGCGGTATCAATGGTGGTGATATTTAAACAGGGGGAGACCAGGCAGCACGGTCCTAATTGGAGGCGGTATCAATGGTGATATTTAAACAGGGGGAGACCAGGCAGCACGGTCCTAATTGGAGGCGGTATCAATGGTGGTGATATTTAAACAGGGGAGACCAGGCAGCACGGTCCTAATTGGAGGCGGTATCAATGGTGGTGATATTTAAACAGGGGGAGACCAGGCAGCACGGTCCTAATTGGAGGCGGTATCAATGGTGGTATTTAAACAGGGGAGACCAGGCAGCACGGTCCTAATTGGAGGCGGTATCAATGGTGATATTTAAACAGGGGGAGACCAGGCAGCACGGTCCTAATTGGAGGCGGTATCAATGGTGATATTTAAACAGGGGGAGACCAGGCAGCACGGTCCTAATTGGAGGCGGTATCAATGGTGGTGGTATTTAAACAGGGGAGACCAGGCAGCACGGTCCTAATTGGAGGCGGTATCAATGGTGGTGATATTTAAACAGGGGGAGACCAGGCAGCACGGTCCTAATTGGAGGCGGTATCAATGGTGGTATTTAAACAGGGGAGACCAGGCAGCACGGTCCTAATTGGAGGCGGTATCAATGGTGGTGATATTTAAACAGGGGGAGACCAGGCAGCACGGTCCTAATTGGGGGCGGTATCAATGGTGGTGATATTTAAACAGGGGGAGACCAGGCAGCACGGTCCTAATTGGAGGCGGTATCAATGGTGGTGATATTTAAACAGGGGGAGACCAGGCAGCACGGTCCTAATTGGAGGCGGTATCAATGGTGGTGGTATTTAAACAGGGGGAGACCAGGCAGCACGGTCCTAATTGGAGGCGGTATCAATGGTGGTGATATTTAAACAGGGGGAGACCAGGCAGCACGGTCCTAATTGGAGGCGGTATCAATGGTGATATTTAAACAGGGGGAGACCAGGCAGCACGGTCCTAATTGGAGGCGGTATCAATGGTGGTGATATTTAAACAGCGGGAGACCAGGCAGCACGGTCCTAATTGGAGGCGGTATCAATGGTGGTATTTAAACAGGGGGAGACCAGGCAGCACGGTCCTAATTGGAGGCGGTATCAATGGTGATATTTAAACAGGGGGAGACCAGGCAGCACGGTCCTAATTGGAGGCGGTATCAATGGTGATATTTAAACAGGGGGAGACCAGGCAGCACGGTCCTAATTGGAGGCGGTATCAATGGTGATATTTAAACAGGGGGAGACCAGGCAGCACGGTCCTAATTGGAGGCGGTATCAATGGTGATATTTAAACAGGGGGAGACCAGGCAGCACGGTCCTAATTGGAGGCGGTATCAATGGTGATATTTAAACAGGGGGAGACCAGGCAGCACGGTCCTAATTGGAGGCGGTATCAATGGTGGTATTTAAACAGGGGGAGACCAGGCAGCACGGTCCTAATTGGAGGCGGTATCAATGGTGGTGATATTTAAACAGGGGGAGACCAGGCAGCACGGTCCTAATTGGAGGCGGTATCAATGGTGGTATTTAAACAGGGGGAGACCAGGCAGCACGGTCCTAATTGGAGGCGGTATCAATGGTGGTGATATTTAAACAGGGGGAGACCAGGCAGCACGGTCCTAATTGGAGGCGGTATCAATGTGGTGATATTTAAACAGGGGAGACCAGGCAGCACGGTCCTAATTGGGGGCGGTATCAATGGTGGTGATATTTAAACAGGGGGAGACCAGGCAGCACGGTCCTAATTGGAGGCGGTATCAATGGTGGTGATATTTAAACAGGGGGAGACCAGGCAGCACGGTCCTAATTGGAGGCGGTATCAATGGTGATATTTAAACAGGGGGAGACCAGGCAGCACGGTCCTAATTGGAGGCGGTATCAATGGTGGTGATATTTAAACAGGGGGAGACCAGGCAGCACGGTCCTAATTGGAGGCGGTATCAATGGTGGTATTTAAACAGGGGGAGACCAGGCAGCACGGTCCTAATTGGAGGCGGTATCAATGGTGATATTTAAACAGGGGGAGACCAGGCAGCACGGTCCTAATTGGAGGCGGTATCAATGGTGGTGATATTTAAACAGGGGGAGACCAGGCAGCACGGTCCTAATTGGAGGCGGTATCAATGGTGATATTTAAACAGCGGGAGACCAGGCAGCACGGTCCTAATTGGAGGCGGTATCAATGGTGGTGATATTTAAACAGGGGGAGACCAGGCAGCACGGTCCTAATTGGGGGCGGTATCAATGGTGATATTTAAACAGGGGGAGACCAGGCAGCACGGTCCTAATTGGGGGCGGTATCAATGGTGGTGATATTTAAACAGGGGGAGACCAGGCAGCACGGTCCTAATTGGAGGCGGTATCAATGGTGATATTTAAACAGGGGGAGACCAGGCAGCACGGTCCTAATTGGGGGCGGTATCAATGGTGGTGATATTTAAACAGCGGGAGACCAGGCAGCACGGTCCTAATTGGAGGCGGTATCAATGGTGGTGATATTTAAACAGGGGGAGACCAGGCAGCACGGTCCTAATTGGAGGCGGTATCAATGGTGATATTTAAACAGGGGGAGACCAGGCAGCACGGTCCTAATTGGGGGCGGTATCAATGGTGGTGATATTTAAACAGGGGGAGACCAGGCAGCACGGTCCTAATTGGAGGCGGTATCAATGGTGGTGATATTTAAACAGGGGGAGACCAGGCAGCACGGTCCTAATTGGAGGCGGTATCAATGGTGGTATTTAAACAGGGGAGACCAGGCAGCACGGTCCTAATTGGAGGCGGTATCAATGGTGATATTTAAACAGGGGGAGACCAGGCAGCACGGTCCTAATTGGAGGCGGTATCAATGGTGATATTTAAACAGGGGGAGACCAGGCAGCACGGTCCTAATTGGAGGCGGTATCAATGGTGGTGGTATTTAAACAGGGGAGACCAGGCAGCACGGTCCTAATTGGAGGCGGTATCAATGGTGGTGATATTTAAACAGGGGGAGACCAGGCAGCACGGTCCTAATTGGGGGCGGTATCAATGGTGGTATTTAAACAGGGGAGACCAGGCAGCACGGTCCTAATTGGAGGCGGTATCAATGGTGGTGATATTTAAACAGGGGGAGACCAGGCAGCACGGTCCTAATTGGAGGCGGTATCAATGGTGGTGATATTTAAACAGGGGGAGACCAGGCAGCACGGTCCTAATTGGAGGCGGTATCAATGGTGGTGATATTTAAACAGGGGGAGACCAGGCAGCACGGTCCTAATTGGAGGCGGTATCAATGGTGATATTTAAACAGGGGGAGACCAGGCAGCACGGTCCTAATTGGAGGCGGTATCAATGCTGGTATTTAAACAGCGGGAGACCAGGCAGCACGGTCCTAATTGGAGGCGGTATCAATGGTGGTGATATTTAAACAGGGGGAGACCAGGCAGCACGGTCCTAATTGGAGGCGGTATCAATGGTGATATTTAAACAGGGGGAGACCAGGCAGCACGGTCCTAATTGGAGGCGGTATCAATGGTGGTATTTAAACAGCGGGAGACCAGGCAGCACGGTCCTAATTGGGGGCGGTATCAATGGTGGTGATATTTAAACAGGGGAGACCAGGCAGCACGGTCCTAATTGGAGGCGGTATCAATGGTGGTGATATTTAAACAGGGGGAGACCAGGCAGCACGGTCCTAATTGGAGGCGGTATCAATGGTGGTGTATTTAAACAGGGGGAGACCAGGCAGCACGGTCCTAATTGGAGGCGGTATCAATGGTGGTGATATTTAAACAGGGGGAGACCAGGCAGCACGGTCCTAATTGGAGGCGGTATCAATGGTGATATTTAAACAGGGGGAGACCAGGCAGCACGGTCCTAATTGGAGGCGGTATCAATGGTGGTGATATTTAAACAGCGGGAGACCAGGCAGCACGGTCCTAATTGGAGGCGGTATCAATGGTGGTATTTAAACAGGGGGAGACCAGGCAGCACGGTCCTAATTGGAGGCGGTATCAATGGTGATATTTAAACAGGGGGAGACCAGGCAGCACGGTCCTAATTGGAGGCGGTATCAATGGTGATATTTAAACAGGGGGAGACCAGGCAGCACGGTCCTAATTGGAGGCGGTATCAATGGTGATATTTAAACAGCGGGAGACCAGGCAGCACGGTCCTAATTGGAGGCGGTATCAATGGTGGTGATATTTAAACAGGGGAGACCAGGCAGCACGGTCCTAATTGGAGGCGGTATCAATGGTGGTGATATTTAAACAGGGGGAGACCAGGCAGCACGGTCCTAATTGGGGGCGGTATCAATGGTGATATTTAAACAGGGGGAGACCAGGCAGCACGGTCCTAATTGGAGGCGGTATCAATGGTGGTGATATTTAAACAGGGGGAGACCAGGCAGCACGGTCCTAATTGGAGGCGGTATCAATGGTGGTGATATTTAAACAGGGGAGACCAGGCAGCACGGTCCTAATTGGAGGCGGTATCAATGCTGGTATTTAAACAGGGGGAGACCAGGCAGCACGGTCCTAATTGGGGGCGGTATCAATGGTGGTGATATTTAAACAGCGGGAGACCAGGCAGCACGGTCCTAATTGGAGGCGGTATCAATGGTGGTGATATTTAAACAGGGGGAGACCAGGCAGCACGGTTCTAATTGGAGGCGGTATCAATGGTGCTATTGAAACAGGGGGAGACCAGGCAGCACGGACCTAATTGGAGGCGGTATCAATGGCGATATTTAAACAGGAGGAGACCAGGCAGAACGGTCCTAATTGGAGGAGGTATCAATGCTGGTATTTAAACAGGAGGAGACCAGGCAGAACGTTCCTAATTGGGGGCGGTATCAATGGTGGTGATATTTAAACAGCGGGAGACCAGGCAGCACGGTCCTAATTGGAGGCGGTATCAATGGTGGTGATATTTAAACAGGGGGAGACCAGGCAGCACGGTTCTAATTGGAGGCGGTATCAATGGTGCTATTGAAACAGGGGGAGACCAGGCAGCACGGACCTAATTGGAGGCGGTATCAATGGCGATATTTAAACAGGGGGAGACCAGGCAGCACGGTCCTAATTGGAGGCGGTATCAATGGTGGTGATATTTAAACCGGGGGAGACCAGGCAGCACGGTCCTAATTGGGGGCGGTATCAATGGTGGTGATATTTAAACAGGGGGAGACCAGGCAGCACGGTCCTAATTGGAGGCGGTATCAATGGTGATGATATTTAAACAGGGGGAGACCAGGCAGCACGGTCCTAATTGGAGGCGGTATCAATGGTGGTGATATTTAAACAGGGGGAGACCAGGCAGCACGGTCCTAATTGGGGGCGGTATCAATGGTGGTGATATTTAAACAGGGGGAGACCAGGCAGCACGGTCCTAATTGGAGGCGGTATCAATGGTGGTGATATTTAAACAGGGGGAGACCAGGCAGCACGGTCCTAATTGGAGGCGGTATCAATGGTGATATTTAAACAGGGGGAGACCAGGCAGCACGGTCCTAATTGGGGCGGTATCAATGGTGGTGATATTTAAACAGCGGGAGACCAGGCAGCACGGTCCTAATTGGAGGCGGTATCAATGGTGGTGATATTTAAACAGGGGGAGACCAGGCAGCACGGTCCTAATTGGAGGCGGTATCAATGGTGATATTTAAACAGGGCGAGACCAGGCAGCACGGTCCTAATTGGAGGCGGTATCAATGGTGGCGATATTTAAACAGGGGGACACCAGGCAGCACGGTCCTAATTGGAGGCGGTATCAATGGTGATATTTAAACAGGGGGAGACCAGGCAGCACGGTCCTAATTGGAGGCGGTATCAATGCTGGTATTTAAACAGCGGGAGACCAGGCAGCACGGTCCTAATTGGGGGCGGTATCAATGGTGGTGATATTTAAACAGGGGGACACCAGGCAGCACGGTCCTAATTGGAGGCGGTATCAATGGTGATATTTAAACAGGGGGAGACCAGGCAGCACGGTCCTAATTGGAGGCGGTATCAATGCTGGTATTTAAACAGCGGGAGACCAGGCAGCACGGTCCTAATTGGGGGCGGTATCAATGGTGGTGATATTTAAACAGCGGGAGACCAGGCAGCACGGTCCTAATTGGAGGCGGTATAAATGCTGGTATTTAAACAGCGGGAGACCAGGCAGCACGGTCCTAATTGGAGGCGGTATCAATGGTGGTGATATTTAAACAGGGGGAGACCAGGCAGCACGGTCCTAATTGGAGGCGGTATCAATGGTGGTGATATTTAAACAGGGGGAGACCAGGCAGCACGGTCCTAATTGGAGGCGGTATCAATGGTGGTGATATTTAAACACGGGGAGACCAGGCAGCACGGTCCTAATTGGGGCGGTATCAATGGTGGTGATATTTAAACAGCGGGAGACCAGGCAGCACGGTCCTAATTGGGGGCGGTATCAATGGTGGTATTTAAACAGGGGGAGACCAGGCAGCACGGTCCTAATTGGAGGCGGTATCAATGGTGGTGATATTTAAACAGGGGGAGACCAGGCAGCACGGTCCTAATTGGAGGCGGTATCAATGGTGGTGGTATTTAAACAGCGGGAGACCAGGCAGCACGGTCCTAATTGGAGGCGGTATCAATGGTGGTGATATTTAAACACGGGGAGACCAGGCAGCACGGTCCTAATTGGGGGCGGTATCAATGGTGGTGGTATTTAAACAGCGGGAGACCAGGCAGCACGGTCCTAATTGGGGGCGGTATCAATGGTGGTATTTAAACAGGGGGAGACCAGGCAGCACGGTCCTAATTGGAGGCGGTATCAATGGTGATATTTAAACAGGGGGAGACCAGGCAGCACGGTCCTAATTGGAGGCGGTATCAATGGTGATATTTAAACAGGGGGAGACCAGGCAGCACGGTCCTAGTTGGAGGCGGTATCAATGGTGGTGATATTTAAACAGGGGGAGACCAGGCAGCACGGTCCTAATTGGAGGCGGTATCAATGGTGATATTTAAACAGGGGAAGACCAGGCAGCACGGTCCTAATTGGAGGTGGTATCAATGGTGGTGATATTTAAACAGGGGAGACCAGGCAGCACGGTCCTAATTGGAGGCGGTATCAATGGTGGTGATATTTAAACAGGGGAGACCAGGCAGCCTGGACCTAATTGGAGGCGGTATCAATGGTGGTGATATTTAAACAGGGGGAGACCAGGCAGCACGGTCCTAATTGGAGGCGGTATCAATGGTGGTATTTAAACAGGGGGAGACCAGGCAGCACGGTCCTAATTGGAGGCGGTATCAATGGTGGTATTTAAAACAGCGCGAGACCAGGCAGCACAAAGACAATAAAAGGATTATATTGTAACCCTTTTTGGTTTGTCAGATTCAAACAGTCTTACAGTAATGACAGGGAGCATTTCTTCACACAAAGGGGTCATGGACATCTATAACACTCTTCTCCAAAAAGCTGTTGAGACTGGGGTTCAATTGAAATCGATATATTTTGTTGGGTCAGGGTATTAAGGGTTACCGACCCAAGGTGTGTGGATGGTGTTCGGTCACAGATCAGCCATGATCTAATTGAATGACTGAACAGGCGCGAGGGACTGAATGGCCTCCTCCTGTTCCTATGGTGGCTCAGAATCACGAATAGTGGTTGCACTGATCCTTCTCATGCCTTGCAGCCGTTAGCACTGACCACACTCAGCCCCCTCAACCACCACCCCCAACCTCCCGCCACCTCTATGACAATTCAGAAATGCAGGCGCATAATGCCGGACAGCACCAGGGTGAAAACGACATCATGAATTTGTTGAAAGAAAGATGTTGGTGTCGTACTTGACCCCGAGATGAGCTTCCGACCACATATCTGCTCCATCACCAAGACCGTTTACATCCACCTCTGTAACATCGTCCGACTCCGTCCCTGCCTCAACTCAGCTGCTGCTGAAACCCTCATCCATGCCTTTGCTACCTCTAGACTTGACTATTCCAACACACTCCTGGCCGGCCTCCCAACTTCCACCCTCTATAAACTTGAGCTCATCCAAAACTCTGCTGCCTGTATCCTAACTCAAACCAAGTCCTGTTCATCCATCACCCCTGTGCTCGCTGATCTACATTGGCTCCCGGTTGAGCAACACCTCAATTTTAAACTTCTCATCATTGTTTTCAAATCCCTCCATGGCCTTGTCCTTCCCTATCTCTGTAACCTCCTTTAGCCCCACAACCCCCGAGATCTCTGCGCTCCTCCAATTCTGGCCTCCTGCGCGTCCCTGATTTCCATCGCTCCACCATTGGCGTCGTGCCTTCAGCCGCCTGGGCCCCGAGCTCTGGAAATCCCTCCCTAAACCTCTCCGCCTCTCTCTCCTCCTTTAAGATGTTCCTTAAAATCTACCTCTTTGACCAAGTCTCCCCTAATATTGCCTTATGTGACTCTGTGTCAAGTTTTGTTTGATAACGCTTCAGTGAAGCGCCTTGGGACTTTTTACTACATTAAAGGCGCTATATAAATGCAAGTTGTTGTTATTGCTGTTGACAATTATTCAGAACTTAGTAATTACATGAGAGGAACACAAGAGGAGAAATGGCCTGAGTAGTATCAGTAAAATACAGACAATCAAAGAGGGAGACAGATGAGAGAAGCATCACGATTCACGTGAGATTTTTCCTGTACCCTATCCAATTCTTGTTAGAAGAGAAGCAGTATTCCAGTCTCAGGTGGACTTTCCAGATTTAAAGAAAAACTTGTTGAGGTTTCCGCCCATGTTTGGGAGGCCCCTGCAGCCATGGAAAGACACGGGAATTCCATTTGGAATCTGAGGAAGTGGGAAGTCTTAAGAACATCAGCTGATAACGAAGGACCAGAAGTGGAGCTGTTGGATTGGGTTTGTGCGAGAGTCATGAAGAAACTGTGCTGTCCAATAATTGAAAGCAACCCAGTTTTCACTGTGAAGTGGGGAAAGAGTTAAAATAACATCACTGGCAGTTTCACTGAATGGGGTAATAAAGACAATATTTTGCAGCAGTAATCTTTTTCTAAAATTGCTGAACAATGGAGATAATCTAAGCAGTAGTGTTAGAATTACATACTGTGTCACTTAGAGACAATTGCAAATAGCCGGATGTTGAACCATAAGAGGCCGAGAGGATGTAAGTTCTGTTTTGGCGGGAAAGTAAAACAATGAGTTGGAAGTAAAGAGGCCGAGAGAGGCAGGAAAGCAGGACAATGAGTCAGAAGTACAATGTTGGTGAGACCCCATCTGGCATAAACAAAGGTCAGAGGTGCAACAACAGCTTGTGGGATAACGGACATATACTTTTCTGATAATAGAGGAGGTACTTTAATGTAACGCGGCATAGGCAACCAATCAGTGAAGACGCATGCGGGCCAAGGTCCAATCAGGTGGCAGGAATGAATTTTGCATGAGCCGGCCATGTGTATTGTAATGTTTAAAAATGTAGTGTTTGCTGTAACAATTTGGAGAAGTCTGGCTAAGACAGAGCAGACTGTCTCCCCACCGGTGTAATAAAGACAAGTTGACTATCGATCTAAAACCTTGTGTCGAGTGTTGGTTTAAAATACTCCACAATTGGCGTCACGAACAGGATCCACACGGAATGGCAACAGCTCCAGTAGCACCATCCGAGGTGAAAGGAGGTGAAGCTGAGCCAAAAACGTGAGTACTTTTAAATACCACGTACAGTTAGGGCAAGGCAACAACGTCTCGTGTCCACCGCCCCCTTTGGAATCAAAGAACTAAAAGGTTTGAATCGATAAGTCAAGCGGTCTTGGGGTTCAGGTGAAACGCGTGGAAGTATTGGGGTGGTATAAGTTGCAAGTAGTGCGTTAACTTTGCAGTAAAAGTCTAAAGCATACCTCTGACAACTCGAGTTGCAAGTAGTGCTAAGCATACCTCTGACAACTCCAGTTGCAAGTAGTGCTAAGCATACCTCTGACAACAAATTACCCGAACAAAATTGCAAGTTATGGTCTCACTCTGCGAGAAAAAGTAAGGGAGGTACCTCTGACAACTGCGGTTGCAAGTACCGTCTCACTCTGTGAGAGTAAGTAAGAGAGGTACCTCTGACAACTGCGGTTGCAAGTACCGTCTCACTCTGCGAGAGTAAAGTAAGGGAGGTACCTCTGACAACTGCGGTTGCAAGTACCGTCTCACTCTGCGAGAGTAAGTAAGAGAGGTACCTCTGACAACTGCGGTTGCAAGTACCGTCTCACTCTGTGAGAGTAAGTAAGAGAGGTACCTCTGACAACTGCGGTTGCATGTACTGTCTCACTCTGCGAGAGTAAGGGAGGTACCTCTGACAACTGCGGTTGCAAGTACCGTCTCACTCTGCGAGAGTAAGTAAGGGAGGTACCTCTGACAACTGCGGTTGCAAGTACCGTCTCACTCTGCGAGAGGAAGTAAGAGAGGTACCTCTGACAACTGCGGTTGCAAGTACCGTCTCACTCTGTGAGAGTAAGTAAGGGAGGTACCTCTGACAACTGCGGTTGCAAGTACCGTCTCACTCTGCGAGAGTAAGTAAGGGAGGTACCTCTGACAACTGCGGTTGCAAGTACCGTCTCACTCTGTGAGAGTAAGTAAGGGAGGTACCTCTGACAACTGCGGTTGCAAGTACCGTCTCACTCTGTGAGAGTAAGTAAGAGAGGTACCTCTGACAACTGCGGTTGCAAGTACCGTCTCACTCTGCGAGAGTAAAGTAAGGGAGGTACCTCTGACAACTGCGGTTGCAAGTACCGTCTCACTCTGTGAGAGTAAGTAAGAGAGGTACCTCTGACAACTGCGGTTGCATGTACTGTCTCACTCTGCGAGAGTAAGGGAGGTACCTCTGACAACTGCGGTTGCAAGTACCGTCTCACTCTGCGAGAGTAAGTAAGGGAGGTACCTCTGACAACTGCGGTTGCAAGTACCGTCTCACTCTGCGAGAGGAAGTAAGAGAGGTACCTCTGACAACTGCGGTTGCAAGTACCATCTCACACTGCAGAGTAAAGTAAGGGACGTACCGCTGCCAACAATTAACCATGGGAAGTGAAAAACTCGAGTGGGGACCAGTGGGGTCTCTGACACGCTATTTAGCGGACAAAAATAAAAGATTAATTGACAAAATGGTTAAAAAGGATTGGCAACCGAACGACCCACCGGTAAAACAAAGAGAATGGTGGGCTAAAGAAACAAAATTAAAGGGAGAAAAGGCCATCATTTTAGTGGCTCGCGCATATTCTGAGTTGAGTAAACGTACTCGAATTTGGACCAAAAACGGTGCCAAAATTGTACCCGAGAACCAGTAATGGCAACAGCTCCAGTAGCACCATCCGAGGTGAAAGGAGTAGACGAGGACAGGCTAGACTGGGACGCGCTAAGCCAAAAAGCGGCTGAATATGACCCCGACTATAATGATGGGGAAATACCGCCCCCATATGACGATGTAAAAGCGGCACCTATTGAGGTGGAACTTATTCCGGGCACCCTCACGGTGCCTATACCGGCAGGGGCACCCCCTGGCATCAGAGCCATCCCAGCAGTGCCAGCTCAGATAAAAACCACTCACGTATCTTTCTCCCCAGGAGATAAACTAAAGTTGCTTCAAATACTGCCGGAACTAAAGCCCCGACAGAGTAATGCCATATTCTGGCAGAAACTAAGAGAAATGAGAATATGTCACAACTTCCACAACCGGGATGTCGATGGATTAGTGAGGGCAAAAATGAGCGAAGATATGTGGGGTCAATTACCTCAACAATATAGGGACGGGACATGGTGTCAAGATATAGCCCCTACAAACCAGCAAGGAGATGTGGATTATACAGCATTTAGGACCGCTGTTACACAAGTCTTAGGAGTAGTACCAGTAAACTGGGGACTAGTCATGGGAATTAGTCAGCGGAAAGGGGAGTCCGCCCATGACTATGGAGAACGGAAGTGGACTAGCTTCATAGCCCACTCAGGTATAATAGCACCACAACGAGACAATTTGGCATTTTAAAAAATGTACAAGGAAGGGCTGAGTGGTGCCCATCAGGCCATACTAAAAACTGGACTGGTCACCATGCAGACCTTTGATGAATTGATCAGATGGGCGACCGTGGTGGACAACCAGCAGAAAGTTAAGGTGGCTGCCTTAGAGGAACAGGTAGCTGCAGTAAAGGAGATGGAAGTCTGTTTTAAATGCAATAGGCCTGGGCACAAGAGTTGTGAATGCACATTAACTAGGAAAGACACAGGAAGATGTAAAAACTGTAATAAACCTAGACACGAACAGTGAGACTGTTGGGCCAAGGGAGGGGGAAAGGAAGGCCAAGGCCCAAGACAACAAGAGGCAGCTCGTAGTGAGAAAATAACGGACGAGGCCGAAATGAATACGAATCAATTGATCGAAATAATAAAAACCCTGTCACAGTCCCGCTAGGTAGCATCGGCCCCCGGTATGGGCACCGATCCCCGTTTGTATCTAACAGCACTGTTAGGGGGCCGGCAGTGTGATATGTTAGTTGACACAGGGGCATCAGTGTCTATAACCAATTTGGACTTCCCGCGCACAAAAACCTCAATAATGATACAAGGAGTGGGCGGGAAGAGTACTCGCGCTTACAAAAGCGAGACACAATTATTGGAACTAGGAGGAATTTTCCTCCCAGTCCAGTTATGGGTATGTGATAACCCAGAGGGAACAATTTTAGGAGTGGATATATTAAGTGAAATGGACCTAGTGATAGATATGCGAAGTAAGACCGTATTACGAAAGCGCGTAATTGATGATAAATTTGAAGCCAGGAATATGGCCAGTTATATGACAAAGATCGGTAGTATTAAACAATTAGAAAGGGATTGGAAACAAGATGGAATATGGGGAGTCCTATGCCAGGCGGTAGGAGTATGGGCCACCTCTAAACAGGACTGCGGACTAACTATAATTAACCCTATCATGATACCCGGACCGGAGCACAAGGCGCATAGACAATACCCGATAAAACCAGCAGCCAAAGAGGCCAATGTCCAGGATAGTAACCGAGTTAATGAAACAAGGATTGTTAAAAGAAACCACAGCAACCACAAACTCACCAATTTGGCCGGTGGTAAACCAGATGGATTGTACAGATTAACTATAGATTACACTGCATTGAATAAGGTAACTCCGCGAGAACATCCGATAGTGGCAAGTCCCTCTACAATATTTAATGGTCTGAAACCAGACTTTAAGATATTTACAGTCTTGGATATAGCGAACGGGTTCTGGTCCATACCATTGGCAGAGGAATCACAAGGGAAATTCGCCTTTACTGTCGGGGATAGACAGTATACATGGACCAGGGTCCCGCAGGGGTTCCACAATAGTCCAAATATATTCCACCATGTACTGAGTCAAGCCTGAGACGAGTTAGACCTATCAAAGTACCAGAGTGCCCTACTCCAATATGTCGATGACATAATGATTGCATCAGAGGATGCCAAAGGACACAGGGGTGCATTACTAGCCACCCTCCAGACACTTAAGAAAGCTGGCATTAAATTGAACCCAAAAAGGCACAGGTTGGACTGTCCAAAGTAAAGTATCCAGGACACGAAATTAGCCAGGGGTATAAGGCACACCCGCAGGAACGAAAGGCAGCCATAAAAGACATGCCAAGGCCAGTGACCATCCGGGGAGTGAGGAAAGTGTTGGGACTATTTAACGACTGCAGGAATTTTATATCAGACTTTGCAGGGAAAGCAGAGCCGATTCAACGGTTAGTTAAAGGGGGGAGACCCGCCACTGATAAGATAGAATGGGAATCAGAGCAGGACGAGGCTTATGCAAAATTAAAAGCAGCCCTGACGTCCGCACCCGCACTAGGATTGCCAAATCTAGTCAAACCATTCCATATATACTATAGTATAGACGGGAACTTCTATAACGCCGTAGTCACCCAAGAGTACGGGGGAGATATGAGGCCAATTGCCTATTACTCTACCCAATAAACCCCCGGGGCTAAAGGAATGGCGAGATGCGTGGCGGCCCTTGACTGCACCGCATGGGCGGTGCGGATATGCGAGCCCGTCACTATGTCAGGACAGCTGATACTACACACGCAACACACAGTGGTGGACCTGCTAAACACAGGTAAAATGAAGGTTGTATCAGACAGAAGGAGGGCGGCTTGGGAAGCAGTATTGATACCCAAGGACAGATCAGTCCAGATTATAAGGGAACATAGAGTCAACCCCGCAGAGGGAATGCTATCGGAGGGTGAGGCACACGAGTGTCAGTTAGTAATCGAAGAAGAGGTCAGAGGAACCTTTTCAGAATCGCCCCTTGAAAATCCCGAAAACACCTTTTATGTAGACGGATCTCGCTGATATATAAATGGGGAGCCACACACTGGTTGGGCAGTAGTATCCGAGAACGGAGAAACAGTCACAAAGGGAGGGCTTGAAGGAGGAACCTCAGCACAGGTAGCAGAACTAGTGGCTCTCACGGAAGCATTGAAATTGGCAAAAGGAAAACAAGTAAATATGTACACAGACAGTAGATATGCGTTTGGGGTAGTACATGATTATATGACAGCGTGGAATAGGAGAGGATATGTAACCTCCGGAGGAGGACAAATACAGCATGAGGAGGTAGTGAGAGACCTAGTAGAAGCGGTAAAAGGAGCAGAAGAGGTAGCAATGATTAAAATAAAGGCACACCGCAAGATAGTGAGCGAGCAACAAAAAGGAAATATGTTAGCTGATCAGGCAGCAAGAGCAGCAGCGGACACAGAGATGCCTACACCAATAGCAGCAGGTAGAATAGGAGCAGAGGAAGTGAACATTAAAAGAATCCAAGAGGAGACTGAAATGGAGGAGCAGGAGCAGTGGACAAAGAGAGGTGCAGCCAAAGGTAGAGATGGAATATGGAAAAAGGATCACAGGGTGGTAGCTCCTCGCTGTATTCAGGAGAATTTGTTGAAAATATACCATGAGCCAGACCATGGGGGGCGGAATGGCATGATAGGTAGGCTAAGTATGGATTGGTGGTGGAGTGGAATGGGACTAGACGTGGCAAGATACTGCAGACGCTGCATCATCTGTGGACAGCACAGCCCGGGTAGGCCCATAAAGGTTAGAATGGCCCACCAGCCACGACCCAAAGGCCCCTGGGAAAACCTCCAGATAGACTTTACTGGACCCCTACCTAACAGCAGAGGGAAGAAATACTGCCTAGTGATCATAGACCAGTTTACAAGGTGGGTGGAAGCATTCCCTACCAGAGACTGCAGTGCTCAGACTGTGGCCCGAATATTTGCATACGACGTGATACCGAGATGGGGGGTCCCGTTGCAAATAGAATCAGATCAAGGTACCCACTTTACGGGAAAGGTAATGAAAGAAGCTTGTAAGTTACTAGGAGTAAGACAGAAGTTCCACATCCCCTATCATCCGCAAAGCTCAGGCATGGTAGAGCCAATGAACAGAACCCTGAAAACAGCCTTAAGCAAGGCCATAGCCGAAACCGGACAGGGATGGCTGGATGTCCTTCCGTGTATCCTGATGAGGCTGAGAGCCACCCCAAACAGGGTGACCAGACTGACACCATATGAACTCATGACTGGACGAGCAATGTGTCTACCGGAAGGAGTAGCATCTGGTAGTGAGGGACTAGGACCCTTAAAAGATAAAATTAGGAAATACGTACAAACATTGGATAATCAATTGAAGGAGCTCAAACAAGAAGTTAAAGAACAACAAGACATCAGAGATAAAATTACACAAAAGCAGGGGGCCTCGGAGCCCCTACCCAAGGTGGGCGAGCAGGTATTTGTTAAAATATCGCCAGAGAGATCGGGATTCTCACCTAGATGGACCGAACCATTTGAGGTTATCATGACCAGCGATACGTGCGCATGTATAGATATGAGGGGAAAGGGTCGATGGAAACATTGGACCCAATTAAAACGGTACAACAATAACCCACCTGATCTTAAATCCCACAGGAACAATGGAATAAACACCGGAGATAAACTAACCTCTGGTGACGACCAGGCTTCTGCTTAATTTACAGGGAAACTTCACCATGAAGGTGGGATTACTGCTGGGACACGAAATAAGCGAAGGGACATCCCACATTACACGACAAGTACATGATGAGGAAGCACCATGTTTTAATGGAACAATCACATTCGGAGTCTCATCCACGGCTCCCAATACACAGAAAGAAGAGACAAGCGAACCGAGGATGCTACAATGTCCAGATATGAAACCTGGACCTATGAATGGACTCGTATTATTTACCGAGGGAGAACAATTGTATGGTAACGGGAGACACGATATTGTGCTAAGGAACTGAACTATGTTACAATGGCCAGGATATTGTGAATGGTTCACTAAAACTAGAGAATTGTATGCATATCTGATGAAGAATGTAATTAACCAAGCTGCTGATGCGACAGGGGCCACTAGTTTCAGGGGACATGCTGCATTCCACCAAAGGATTAAGAGGAGCTTAGGAACTGACATACTCACGGGAATAAACACAGGGACATCATTCATTAATGCCCTAGATATACAAGGGGGGAAAAATTAAGTCGCGCCCCGTTTGGGGCGCAAATATCGTCCGGGCGCAAAAATTAGTGCCTGGCGCTAATTATCGCCACTGACTGGAAACTTCACTTTTAACGCCCTGGGAGGTGAGTGGAGCGCTAAATCAGGCGCTGCACACCTGTCTTAAGGCGCAAAGGCCGAGCAGTGAGGCGCTAACTCAGCGCGCGAGCGCAGCGCAGGTGCTGCCAGTTAGCGAAGGAACACAGACACACTGGCGCCGGCCAGTTCTTAAAGGGGGGTGGGGGCATCTTGCTCCCCAGCCACACCCTGCTCATTGCAGCCTTGAATCTCGGCCTGGAGAGACCTGTGAATCCATTTTGCTGCCAAGGATGGAGAGGGTGAGAGAACGAGCTCAGCGCTTCACCGAGCGGGCCTTGGATGCTCTGGTTGGCGCGGTGGAGCACAGAAGATCTATACTCTTCCCTGAGAGTGGCAGGAGGCCTTTGCCACGCGAGTACAGAAGAGTGTGGAGGGAGGTGGCTCAGAGCGTCTCCTCCAGGAGCATGGTGCCCAGGACCCATGTTCAATGCCGCAAAAAGTTCAACGACCTCACTCGGTTCGTCAGGGTGAGTGGCTTTTTCTCAATACCTCTCCATCCCTCCATCTCAACCTCACTCTATGGCCAGAGGGTCTTAAAACCCCAATGCACAACACTCATCCAACACCTATGGCCCTTTCATGAAACACACACACACATTCCACACTTTGCATACAGTAAGGGCTATTCACCTATGGGAGGCACATCAGGCAAGACCATGGCTGTATACAGTAAGGGCTATTCACCTATGGGAGGCACATCAGGCAAGACCATGGCTGTATATTTACTCAGATGCTGTCCTTTTTCTTGCAGGCCAAGCTGGCGCATAATAGGAGACAGCAGCAACGGACAGGTGGAGGGCGGCCTCAGCTGCAACCCCTCAGCGATCTTGAGGAGCGCGTCCACAGGATTGTGGCAAGCCGGGTGATCGGTCCCATCGCCACTGGAGATGCCGACCCCGTTCTGGACAGCAATGGTAAGGTCATCACCTTTTTGTCCTCTGTCCTTCCACTTGTCCCTCACAACACCAGCCTTTGACACTTTCAATCCAACTTACTAACTCGCTGCACTTATTCCTCCCTTACTGCCACCCTGTCCTCACGCTAAAGCCACTCTTGTACCTCCCTGCTTTCAGATGGTGATTCACCAGCTGAGGAGACGGGCCCTGAAGCTGCCACTGGGAGTGAAGCTGCAGCCGAGGAGGAAGAGGAAGCCGGAGCATCAGTGCCACCCTCTCCCGAGGAAGCCCATGCCGACACTGGGAACACGCCTTCCCTGGAGGGGAGCAGGGGGGAAGGGTCTGATGAGGGTGAAGCTCCAGGACCCAGCGGGCTGCAGCAACGCCATGGGGGTAGGGAAGAACGGGGGCCTTCTCCCCAGAGGGAGAGTATGCCAGCGACTCCTACTGCAATGGACGCAGAGGAGGAGCGGCTGATCGCAGAAATGAACACCCAGGCGGTGGGCATGCACACTGAGCTCATGGGTGCAGTGGGAAGGGTGCCCGAATGCATTGAGTCACTGGCAAGGAGTGTGGAGCACTTCGCTGTAGCACAGGCGGATGCCACACTAAAGCTTAGTGCTGCAATTCAGTCACTGACTGCCGTGATCCCATCTCTGACTGCTCTCATGCAGACTCAGATTGAGGCCACGCGAGCACTGACTGCTGCCATCCTCGATGGTTCGTTCACATTTCCCCGGGGCTTTCACCGCGCCGCAGCAGGCCAGCAATCTGTGCTCCAGCAGATTGCTCCGGATGCTGAAGTGCTGCCCCGTGGGAGTGCCAGTGTGTCGGTCGAGCAGAGAGTTGCTGTCCTCTCTCACGATGACAGCATTCCTGCTACCAACACTGTAACTTCTCCACTGCACATGCCACCGCCTGTAGGACAGACTGCTGCCGCCCATGCAGAGTTGGTGCAGTATGAAAGCATCGTGGCAGCTGCCAGGATAGTGGGCATTGACAGCGAGTATCAGCTGTCTGTGGTCACAGACCAACTGAACATTCAAGGAATGGAACCACTTTCTGTTCCGGAAATCCTCGGCATTCTCATGTGGAGCACGCAAAGCCACATGCGTGCAGTCAATGGCGCCCTGCACCATGGGGAAGCCCGCTATCCTCGCAAAGCCCAGAGCGCGGTCACGCTGCTTGTCTAGGGTCATGGGGAAAGAGATGAACTCTCGTCTCCTTTTAAAGAGGGCATTTGTGACCTGCCGGATGCAGCAATGCACCGCGAACTGGGAGATATTGGCGAGGTCCCCAGCAGCAGCTTGAAATGAGCCAGTAGCATAGAAGTTGAGAGCCACTGTGACCTTCACTGCCACCGACAGAGACGTCCTGGACCTCAGTTGAGGCTGCAGATCTGGCTGCAGCAGGTGGCAGAGCTCAGTGATCACCTCCTTGCTGAATCGCAGCCTTCGCAAACACAGCTCCTCAGACATATGAATGTAGGAGAGCTGTTCACGATATACCCTGGGAGGGTAAGCTCTCCTGTACATACGCCTGTTGGCCCTCCTCCATCTGGCCATCATTGCCACTCTCTCTCTGCGTCTCTGTGTCCTCCGATTCAGCTGGAGCAGGACGACGCCCTCAATCAGTGCAGCCCCCATAGTCTCTTTGCAAGCAAAGTTATGAAGGACAGCAACCAAAGTAGCAGCGAAGTTAGGATCAGTAGGCAAAACTACCTCACAAAGCGTTGACTCAATGCAGAAGTCTCTCTTTCTCTCTCACCGAATCTCTCTCTCTCTCTCAGAACGAGTGGTGCAAAAATGTCAACCACAGAAAAAGACAGGAAGAGGCCCCCTTTAAATAGCGCCCCCCCCCCAGCCCCACAGCGATTGATAGCATTCCAGTCTTCCGGTCGTTGGATGCGCCAGGCGGTAAGGCAGGGGGCGCCACTCAATTTCCGCTCCGGGGCGCCACAAGGGCGTTGCACCATGGAATGACGTCACAATCTGCGCGCGCAGGTGGTCGCAGCGGTAAAGTTTAGCGCCGCCGCACAATGTCTAGTTAAGTTCCCGAGCGGCGCAAACGTCGCTGCGCCCGGGCGCTAGCGGCTTTGCGCCCCATTAGCACCCTCTTAAGGCGCTAACGGGAGGCGCAACCAACTGAATTTTTCCCCCAAGGAGTCCAGAGTAGTGTGGAATGACAACAAGGGGTAATACAACAGATTTTAGAGAAGGAAACTGGTTTGGTTCGACAAGGATCAGAGTTGGGAGGACATACGATAAGGAAATTACTCGAGGGAATCAAGGTTATAGAGGACCATGCTAGCGTTATCAACAAACTAAACCATAGAGATGAGGAACAGGCAAAAGATGGGGTAGGGAGAGGCTTGTGTCATGCCTATGGCCATTGGATCACCGGACAGTTAAAACATAATCTGGCACAGATACAGCGAGGTGAGGTACCAGACTGGATTAACAGCACACAGCTCCATGACCTGAGCCAGAATCCAGGCCCTCTGAGTGCTTGCATCCTCAAAGGGATGACCAGAGTATATCCAGTGATACAAAAATGTAAAGCAGAAGTGACAGCAATGATAGGCATGGTACTCCTGATACCAGTGGTGGGACCAGACACGACTCCATACCCACAGTACCAGGTAACAAACATAGGCATAGTGAGGGGTGAGACATCCCTCCAATACTATCCAATTGATACCTATGCCATCAGAAAGAATGGTACTATGAGAGGAGTCTCCTGAAATGGATGCCACGGGAAAGGCACGCTTACGATATACCCACATCCGGTAGGAGAAGGCCCTAAGGATGAGTGTGGCTATAATAAGACAGAGGGATGTGTGTTGGAATTATCACATGTTGATCACCATCACACCCGTTCGGGATATAGAGGCGAAGGGGAGTATTGTATAGCCACCACAGAGACTGAGTACCAATATAGTAACCTTGTATGTGCAATCACAATGCCTAACTTCTGCTTTACGCCAAAGATCCCTGTGACAATTGGACAGACCAGATTGGTGTATGTACATTCAAGGGAGGAGATAAAACTAGATGTGACAGATAATTTAAAAAGACTATTTAAAAAAGGTGGGAGAGCGAAAACGGGAAATTATAGACCGGTAAGCTTGACATCAGTAGTGGGGAAAATGCTAGAGTCCATTATAAAAGATGTAATAGCAGAGCACTTGGAAAACAGTGACAGGATCGGACAAAGTCAACATGGATTTACAAAAGGTAAATTATGCTTGACTAATCTAGTGGAATTTTTTGAGGATGTAACTGGTAGAATAGATAAGGGAGAACCAGTGGATGTGGTGTATTTGGACTTTCAGAAGGCTTTCGATAAGGTCCTGCATAAGAGATTAGCATGCAAAGCTAAAGCACATGGGATTGGGGGTAAGGTACTGACTTGGATAGAGAACTGGTTGGCAGATAGGAAGCAAAGAGTTGGAATAAACGGGTCTTTTTCCGAGTGGCAGGCAGTGACTAGTGGGGTACCGCAGGGATCGGTGCTAGGACCCCAGTTATTCACAATATATATTAATGATCTAGACGAGGGAACTAGATATAATATCTCCAAGTTTGCAGACGACACAAAGCTGGGTGGGCGTGTGTGTTGTGAGGAGGATGCAGAGAAACTCCAGTATGATTTGGACAAGTTGGGTGATTGGGCAGATGCATGGCAGATGCAGTATAATGTGGATAAATGCGAGGTTATCCACTTGGTGGCAAAAACAGGAAGGCAGATTTTTATCTGAATGGCAATAGATTGGGAAAAGGGGAAGTGCAATGAGACCTGGGAGTCCTTGTGCACCAGTCGTTGAAGGTAAGCATGCAGGTGCAGCAGGCGGTTACGAAGGAAAATGGTATGTTGGCCTTCATAGCGAGAGGATTCGAGTACAGGAGCAAGGATGTCTTGCTGCAGTTGTACAGGGCCTTGATGAGACCACACCTTGAGTATTGTGTGCAGTTTTGGTCGCCTTATCTGAGGAAGGATGTTCTTGCCATGGAGGGAGTTCAGCGAAGATTCACCAGACTGATACCTGGGATGGCAGGAATGACATATGAAGAGAGATTGGGACGATTGGGCTTGTATTCGCTAGAGTTATATAAAATTCTAACAGGACTAGACAGACTAGATGCAGGAAGGATGTTCCCGATGGCCGGGGGAGTCCAGAACCAGGGGTCACATTCTAAGGATAAGGGGTAAGCCATTTAGGACTGAGATGAGGAGGAATTTCTTCACCCAGAGAGTGGTGAACCTGTGGAATTCTCTACCACAGAAGGCAGTTGAGGCCAATTCATTAAATATATTCAAGAAGGAGTTAGATATATTTCTTAAGGCTAAAGGGACCAAGGGATATGGGGAGAAAGTAGGGACAGGGTACTGAATTTGGATGATCAGCCATGATCTCATTAAATGGCGGAGCAGGCTCGAGGGGCCGAATGGCCTACTCCTGCTCCTATCTTCTATGTTTCTATGTATAATTTAAGGGAAGAGTTGGTTAATTATGAAGACCCGGTAGGGGCTCCAATACCCTGCCTGCAAGAGGATCTGCAAGAAATGAAAGAAGATTTGAGCAAGATGGTGAAACAATACAGAGTGTTGCAAAGGAATCTTGGGGAATTAGAAAGGGACATAGAGGTAGAGCTACAGAAGTCCCGTGGTATGAGAAGCTGTGGGATTGGGGAATGAATGTCAACATACACCCATGGATCCGCTACATTTCTCATATGTTAGTGATAGTACAGTTAGTCATGGCTATAGGATGGGGAATAGCAGCATGCACCGCTTGTAAAAAGAAACGGACCAAACAAAGAGCTAAAGCGAGTCGGAAAGAGCTGGAAAACACAAGTTAGCTCTAAACATGATGGGTATGCAGGGCCTCCCGAACCAGCGCCTGATCACCGCATGGGGCAGGAGGCACAGCGATGCTTATACATGTGGTTTAACTTGGGCAAGGGCCAAGTACCAAAAGGGGGGATTGCAGTGGGGAAAGTGTTAAAATGATATTGCTTGCAGTTTCACTGAATGGGGTAAGAGAGACAGTTGCTAACATGAAAGGCCACATCCATAAGGTGTGGTCAAGATGACTAACCTTTGAGACTAAAAACAACTCAGTTGAGACATGATTTCTAGCAAGTGCTGAAGTCAGCTGCCCTTAGGGTTTTGTTATCTGGGTCACAATGCTTCCAAGTTATCTTTTAATCAGCGTTCAGCAGTTTGGGCTAATAATTGAGTATGCAGCTTACACATGTTTACCTTAGAACATGTAACCCAATCCATGAAGGTGCATGCGGGCCAAGATCCAATCAGGTTGCGGGAATGAATTGTGCATGAGGCCACCATGCTTATTGTAATGTGTAAAAATGTAGTGTTTGCTGTAACAATTTGGAGAAGTCTGGTTAAGACAGAGCAGACTGTCTCCCCACCGCTGTAATAAAGACAACTTGACTATCGATCTAAAACCTTGTGTCGAGTGTTGGTTTAAAACACTCCACATCACACTGCCCCAAAGGGACAAGCAGAAGATCAATAAATCTGAATTCACCCCATGGCATTGTGAGATGAATGAAGGTAGCTGATATTCACTAGTGAAAAATTAGATTATAACTGGAGAAGGAAGAGTGGAAGAGAGAACACTGGACACAGGAATCTCTACCATAAATACAAAACAAGGAAGTCATGCTTAACCTTTACACACCACTGGTTAGGCCTCAGCTGGAGTATTGTGTCCAGTTGTGGGCATCACACTTTAGGAAGGATGTCAAGCAACGTTCCCGCTACGGCCACACAGCAGCCTGGAGGTCCCTACAGCCGCTCACCGGCTTCTACAGGGAAGAAACTGCGCATGTGTGAAAATTTGAATGGGCCATACACCCAGTTTAAGGGACAGCACACTAAAAATAATTAGGGGGAACATTGATATCAAGGTCTTGGAGAGGGGACAGAGGAGGTTTACCAGGATGAGAGCCGGCACAGGCACGATGGGCCGAATGGCCTCCTTCTGTGCTGTGAGATTCTGTGATTGCTAGGCTGCAAATGATAAAGTATATTGGATGACCTTTTCCTATCATTTCCATGTCCTTTTGATTGGATATGGATCAGTTGGTAGAACTCTCACCTGAGTCAGGGTCCTGGAAGTGGTAGGGGAGAGTGGGGAGCTGAGGAACCCACTCCCCAATAATTTCCCACCTCTGCCCACTGTGTGTCCAACTCCAGTGGAAAATCCCAGCCCTTTTATTTGCCATGAGGAGGGGAGGGGGGATTTGTTGCACAAGGGAATGACATTGTTTAGGAGTTGATGTTTGAGACCTGGGTAAGATGCCAGACTATGAGAAAGAGCAATGGCTTTAATGAGCAGACACACAAAAATATAAACCTTTCTCCACTCCTCCCTCTCTTTACTCAACATGTTGTTTTTGTTCACCGACCAATCCAACACTGAAAAAGCAAAAGGCGGAAGTAAGAAATAGACTTGGGGGATTTCCAAAACCCAGACGCAGTCAGTTTCTCTTCGGCAAGTTCTTGGGTTTGCAACTGCGCTGTGAACCCAGACATGGGAAGTGGTAAGTTTGCAACTTTACACTGTTACTGCGATCATACTCTCGTATTTAAAAATATAATTTGGTGCATTCAATTTTCATTTCAGATTTTTCGAAGGAGGACGCCGTTCACTGTCCAACTATCGACCGACGGTAAGCTGCCTTGATCAGGAAGTGCATTTCCAGACCAGACACACCGATACGTAAATGATTATTTTGTTGAAACACATTCACCTTGCGATCTAACTCTTTCCTCCCTTCCTGTTCTTTGGCAGTAACCTGGAATATCTGAGGAGCAAGCTGAGTAAATACAACCCTCCCAAAGGATGTGTGGACGGTGTAAACATCTTGCTGTTCGGCATGGTGGGGGCTGGTAAATCGGCCACCATCAATACATTCATCTCAGCTCTGAAACCGGATGGGAAAACGGTTACCAGTGTCCCGACTGGGAATAAAAACGAATCTCTCACACCCGAGGTACCTTCTCCTGCTTGTTTTTAAAATTAATTCTGAGAATGTGGACATTGCTGGCAAGGCCGGCATTTATTGCCCATCCTTAGTCACCCTGAGACAATTAGGGCTGGATTTTGCCATTGGGGGCGGGCTGGTGGCGTGTCAGGTGGTCGTCGTGTCAGGACCCCGACTCCGATGTAAAGTGGGACAGAAGTGCGATTTTGCCCTAATTGGACACTTGATTTCCTGCGTGCGGGAACCCCTGGCCCAATGAACCTTTTCATACAGTGTCGCCTCCAATGACGTCATCAATGCTGCTGGATTTAAGGCCTGCAAGCAGCCTTGCTTCTTTTTCAGCCTTTAAACTTTATGCCCATTGTTCTGAGCGCTTCCTTCACCAATTATGTCTACCACACTGTCGGAGGGACAGTACTGAGGGAGCGCCACACTGTCGGAGGGGCAGTACTGAGAGAGCGCCGCACTGTTGGAGGAGCAGTACTGAGGGAGCGCCGCACTGTCGGAGGGGCAGTACTGAGGGAGCGCCGCACTGTCGGGGGGGCAGTATTGAGAGAGCGCCGCACTGTCGGAGGGGCAGTACTGAGGGAGAGCCGCACTGTCGGAGGCGCAGTACTGAGGGAGCGCCGCACTGTCGGAGGGGCAGTACTGAGGGAGCGCCGCACTGTCGGAGGGGCTGTACTGAGGGAGCGCCGCACTGTCGGAGGGGCAGTACTGAGGGAGCGCCGCACTGTCGGAGGGGCTGTACTGAGGGAGCGCCGCACTGTCGGAGGGGCAGTACTGAGGGAGCGCCGCACTGTCGGAGGGGCGGTACTGAGGGAGCGCCTCACTGTTACAGTGAGAATGACCAGATCATCTGTTTTAGTGATGTTGGTTGAGGGATAAATAATGGCCCAAGAAACCGGGGAAAACTCCCCTGCTCTTCTTCCAAATAGTATCCACTATTACGTCCACCTGTGAGGGCAGAAGGGGCCTCGGTTTAACGTCTCATCTGAAAGACGGCACCTCCGACAGTGCAGCACTCCCTCAGTACTGCCCCTCCGACAGTGCAGCGCTCCCTCAGTACTGCCCCTCCCATAGTGCGGCGCTCCCTCAGTACTGCCCCTCCGACAGTGCGGCGCTCCCTCGGTACTGCCCCTCCGACAGTGCAGCGCTCCCTCAGTACCCCCCCTCCGACAGTGCGGCGCTCCCTCGGTACTGCCCCTCCGACAGTGCAGCGCACCCTCGGTACTGCCCCTCCGACAGTGCGGCGCTCCCTCAGTACTGCCCCTCCGACAGTGCGGCGCTCCCTCAGTACTGCCCCTCCGACAGTGCGGCTCTCCCTCAGTACTGCTCCTCCGACAGTGCGGTGCTCCCTCAGTACTGCCCCTCAGACAGTGCGGTGCTCCCTCAGTACTGCCCCTCCGACAGTGCGACGCTACCTCAGTACTGCTCCTCCGACAGTGCGGTGCTCCCTCAGTGCTGCCCCTCCGACAGTGCGGCGCTCCCTCGGTACTGCCCCTCCGACAGTGCGGCGCTCCCTCAGCACTGCCCCTCCGACAGTGCGGCGCTCCCTCAGTACTGCCCCTCCGACAGTGCGGCGCTCTCTCAGTACTGTACTGGGAATGTCAGCCTAGATTATGTGCTCAAGTCTCTGGAGTGGGACTTGAACCCACGATTTTCTGACTTAGTTCACTGACTAAATAAAGAAAATGCATGTACATAAATAGATTTCGGGGTACGGTGTTGTCGTGGTTACTTTACTGGACTAATGATCCAGAGGCCTGGACTAATGATCCAGAGGCCTGGACTAATGATCCAGAGGCCTGGACTAATGATCCAGATGATGTGAGTTCAAATCCCACCGTGGGCAGTTTGAGAATCGGAATTCAGTTTTTGAAATCTCTAAATAAAATGCTGCTCTCAGTAAAAGTGACCATGAAGCTGTCGGATTGTCATAAAACCCAACTGGTTCACTAATGTCCCTTAGGGAAGGAAATCTGCCGTCCTTACCCGGTCTGGCCTAGATGTGGGAGCTTGCTGTGTTCAAATTGGTGGCCACATTTCCTACATTACAGCAGTGACTACACTTCAAAAGTACATCATTGTCTGTGAAGCACTTTGGGATGTCCTGATGTCATGAAAGTCACTATATAAATGAAAGTCTTTTTAAAAATTATTCAACAGCTCAGGTCCTACAAGTTAAACTCGTTCAAGTTTTGGGATCCATCCGGTTGGAATTCACTGAATGGTACAGATCAGGCAAAGAAAGTGTTGTTGATGATCTTGGAAGGAAGGGTGCCACCAGGAACCAACGTGAGTTTACCTACCTATTACACTTTTACGATGTACCATTTTAGAGAGTCTCATTAAACTAAAAAAAAAACCCTTTGGAGTGAAAAACGAGCAATATTTACAGAAAAAAGCTTCCGCTATGTCAGCGGGCAGCACTCTTGCCTCTGAGTCAGAAGGTTGTGGTCTCAAGTCCGACTCCAGAGACTTGAGCCCATAATCTAGGCTAACACTCCCAGTGCCAGTGCTGAGGAACACTGCACTGTCGGAGGGGCAGTACTGAGGGAGCACTGCACTGTCCGAGGGGCAGTACTGAGGGAGTGCCGCACTGTCGGAGGGGCAGTACTGAGGGAGCACTGCACTGTCTGAGGGGCAGTACTGAGGGAGTACTGCACTGTCGGAGGGGCAGTACTGAGGGAGCACTGCACTGTCGGAGGGGCAGTACTGAGAGATCGCCGCACTGTCGGAGGGGCAGTACTGAGGGAGCGCCGCACTGTCGGAGGGGCAGTGCTGAGGGAGCACTGCACTGTCGGAGGGGCAGTACTGAGGGAGCGCCGCACTGTCGGAGGGGCAGTGCTGAGGGAGCACTGCACTGTCGGAGGGGCAGTACTGAGGGAGCGCCGCACTGTCGGAGGGGCAGTACTGAGAGAGCGCCGCACTGTCGGAGGGTCAGTACTGAGGGAGCACTGCACTGTCGGAGGGGCTGTACTGAGGGAGCGCCGCACTGTCGGAGGGGCAGCACTGAGGGAGTACTGCACTGTCGGAGGGGCAGTACTGAGGGAGCACTGCACTGTCTGAGGGGCAGTACTGAGGGAGCACTGCACTGTCGGAGGGGCAGTACTGAGGGAGCACTGCACTGTCGGAGGGACAGTACTGAGGGAGCACTGCACTGTCGGAGGGGCAGTACTGAGGGAGCACTGCACTGTCGGAGGGGCAGCACTGAGGGAGCACTGCACTGTCGGAGGGGCAGTACTGAGGGAGCACTGCACTGTCGGAGGGGCAGCACTGAGCGAGTACTGCACTGTCTGAGGGGCAGTACTGATGGAGCACTGCACTGTCTGAGGGGCAGTACTGAGGGAGCGTCGCACTGTCGCGGGGGCAGTACTGAGGGAGTGCCGCATTGTCGGAGGAGCAGTACTGAGGGAGCGTCGCACTGTCGCGGGGGCAGTACTGAGGGAGCACTGCACTGTCGGAGGGGCAGTACTGAGGGAGCGCCGCACTGTTGGAGGGGCAGTACTGAGGGAGCGCCGCACTGTCGGAGGGGCAGTACTGAGGGAGCGCCGCACTGTTGGAGGGGCAGTACTGAGGGAGTGCCGCACTGTCGGAGGGGCAGTACTGAGGGAGCACCGCACTGTGGGAGGGGCAGTACTGAGGGAGCGCCGCACTGTCGGAGGGGCAGTACTGAGGGAGCACTGCACTGTCGGAGGGGCAGTACTGAGGGAGCGCTGCACTGTCGGAGGGGCAGCACTGAGGGAGTACTGCACTGTCGGAGGGGCCGTACTGAGGGAGCACCGCACTGTTGGAGGGGCAGTACTGAGGGAGCGCCGCACTGTCGGAGGGACAGTACTGAGGGTGCGCTGCACTGTTGGAGGGGCAGTACTGAGGGAGCGCCTCACTGTCGGAGGGTCAGAACTGAGGGAGCGCCGCACTGTCGGAGGGGCCGTACTGAGGGAGCGCCGCACTGTCGGAGGGGCAGTACTGAGGGAGTGCCGCACTGTCGGAGGGGGCAGTACTGAGGGAGTGCTGCACTGTCGGAGGGGCAGTACTGAGGGAGCGCCGCACTGTCGGAGGGGCAGTACTGAGGGAGTGCTGCACTGTTGGAGGGGCAGTACTGAGGGAGCGCCGCACTGTCGGAGGTGCAGTACTGAGGGAGCGCCGCACTGTCGGAGGTGCCGTCTTTTAAATGAGACGTTAAACCAAATTAGCTGCCATGTTTTCTACCTTACAACACTGACTACACTTCAAAGGTACTTAATCTCAGTACTGGCACTGGGAGTGTCAGCCTAGATTATGGGCTCAAGTCTCTGGAGTGGGACTTGAGCACACTGGATACAGCAAAGGCTATGGGCCCCGACAACATCCCGGCTATCGTGCTTGTGCTGCAGATCTAGCCGCGTCTCTGGTCAAGCTGTTCCAGTACAGCTCCAACACTGGCATCTATCCGACAATGTGAAAAACTGCCCAGGTATGTCATGTCCACAAAAAGCAGGACAAATCCAACCCGACCAATTATCGCTCCATCAGTCTACTCTCAATCATCAGCAAAGTGATGGCAGGTGTCATCGACAGTGCTATCAAGCGGCACTTACTCACCAATAACCTGCTCACTGATGCCCAGTTTGGGTTCCGCCAAGACCACATGGCCCCGGAACTCATTACAGCCTTGGTCCAAACATGGACAAAGGAGCTGTATTCCAGAGGTGAGGTGAGAGTGACTGCCCTTGACATCAAGGCAGCATTTGGCCGAGTTTGGCATCAAGGAGCCCGAGTAAAACTGAAGTCAATGGGAATCGGGGAGGAAAACTCTCCACTGGCTGGAGTCATACCTAGCACAAAGGAAGATGGTTGTGGTGGTTGAAGGTCAATCATCACATCCCCAGGATATCGCTGCAGGAGTTCCTCAGGGCAGTGTCCTAGTCCCAACCATCTTCAGCTGCTTCATCAATGACCTTCCCTCCAACATAAGGTCAGAAATGGGGATGTTCGCTGATGACTGCACAGTGTTCTGCACCATTCACAACTCCTCAGATAATGAAGCAGTCCATGCCCGCATGCAACAAGACTGGGACGACGTTCAGGCTTGGGCTGATAAGTGGCAGGTAACATTCGTGCCACAGAAGTGCCGGGCAATGACTATCTCCAACAAGCGAGAGTCTAACCACCTCCCCTTGACATTCAACGGCATTACCATCACCGAATCCCCCACCATCAACATCCTGGGGGTCACCATTGACCAGAAACTTAGCTGGACATACCACATAAATACTGTGGCAACAAGAGCAGGTCAGAGGCTAGGTATTCTGCGGTGAGTGTCTCACCTCCTGACTCCCCAAAGCCTTTCCACCATCTACAAGGCACAAGTAAGGAATGTGATGGAATATTCTCCACTTGCCTGGATGAGTGCAGCTCCAACAACACTCAAGAAGCTCGACACCATCCAGGACAAAGCAGCCCGCTTGATTGGCACCCCATCCACCACCTTAAACATTCACTCCCTCCACCACCGGCGCACCGTGGCTGCAGTGTGTACCATCTACAAGATGCACTGCAGCAACTCGCCAAGGCTTCTTCGGCAGCACCTCCCAAACCCGCGACCTCTTCCACCTAGAAGGACAAGGGCAGCAGGCGCATGGGAACACCACCAAGTTCCCCTCCAAGTCACACACCATCCTGACTTGGAAATACATCAGCCGTTCCTTCATCGTCGCTGGGTCAAAATCCTGGAACTCCCTCCCTAACAGCACTGTGGGAGCACCTTCACCACACGGACTGCAGCGGTTCAAGAAGGCGGCTCACCACCACCTTCTCAAGGGGCAATTAGGGATGGCCAATAAATGCTGGCCTTGCCAGCGATGCCCACATCCCATAAACGAATAAAAAAAAATTGGCTGTAAAGTGCTTTGAGACATCCTGAAGTTGTGAAAGGCGCTATATCAATGCAAGTCCTTTCCTTCTCCCCTCCCTCCCTCTGCTCTGAATGGAAGTAGGCTCGGTGCTGTGGAAGAGCAGAGGGATTTGGGAGGTACAGGTTCACAGGACATTAAAGGCAGAAACTTGGCTTGATAAGAACTTGCAGAAACTAGTGGAATTCTAGATTTTATTAGAAGAAATATAGAATATAAAAGTCAAGAGGTAATGTTGAGTGGATATAAAACGTTCAGACCTCAGTTGGAGTAGTGTGTGCAGTATTGGGCTCCAGACTATAGGAAGGAGGTTGAGGCTTCAGACTCTGCAGATTCACTAGGACCTACCTGTATGAGGAAATACAAATACCTAGAAATTCGTGGTCACCACAGAAGTTGCCGGTGCCACCGCGGCAGAGGGTTAACGGACCGAAAAATTGACGCTGGGGACTAATTATCATTAGCCCAGCGCTAAACTCACGGTGTAACGCTGTCCTGGTGCCATTGGTCCCGGCAGAGGGCCCCAGTGTGGCGCCCAGAATCGGCGTTACAGCTTCTACCAGCCTCTGGAAGTGAGCCTGTGATTTCGCAGTGAGTGTGCAAAAATTTGGCAGATGGAGTATAATGTGGGAAAATGTGAGGTTACCCACTTTGGTAGGAAGAATAAAAGAGCAAAATATTATATAAATGGAGAGAGACTACAGAATGCTGCGGTACAGAGGGATCTGGGGGTCCTCGTACATGAAACACAAAAAGTTAGCATGTAGGTACAGCAAGTAATCAGGAAGGCAAATGGAATATTGGCCTTTATTGCAAGGGGGATGGAGTATAAAAGTAGGGAAGTCTTATGAGGAAAGGTTGAGCAGGTTGGGCCTATACTCATTGGAGTTTAGAAGAATGAGAGGTGATCTTATTGAAACATATAAGATACTGAGGGGGCTCGACAAGGTAGATGCAGAGAGGATGTTTCCCCTCGTGGGGGAATCTAGAACTAGGGGGCACAGTTTCAGAATAAGGGGTCGCCCATTTAAATCGGAGATGAGGAGGAATTTCTTTTCTCAGAGGGTGGTGAATCTTTGGAATTCTCTGCCCCAGAGAGCTGTGGAGGCGGAGTCATTGAATATATTTAAGGTGGAGATAGACAGATTTTTGAATGATAAGGGAGTCAAGGGTTATGGGGAGCGGGCAGGAAAGTGGAGTTGAGGCCAAGATCAGATCAGCCATGATCTTATTGAATGGCAGAGCAGGCTCGAGGGGCCGAATGGCCGACTCCTGCTCCTATTTCTTATGTTCTTATGTTCTCTGGAAGTGAGCCTGTGATTTCGCAAAGCACATGCGGGGTTCTTAAAAGGGCAATGCATTGCCGTTTTCTTAAAATGTTTTCTGAAATGGAAAAAATAAAAATGATGTAAAAATATGCAGGTTTCAGTCCTTGCAGCTCAACTCCTTCTGGAAAAAAAAGTTAACATAAAAAAAATTCCCGAATGGAAGTCTTCAGCTCTTAAGGCTGAATTGCCTTCCGCGTCTAAAAAAATGGGAAAAGTGCTTCAGCGCTCTCCATTCGCACCTCCAGGGCCAGCACTGCAATCAGCAGCACGAAGGCCCTCAACAAAATGGCGGCCGTCGAGCCCCGCGCCAGAGAAGGGCGCTAGAGTGGCGGCTGCCATTTTTCGACCGGTTCGCGGCGGAAACTTGTGGCGGTAAGTGGGCCAATTTCTAGGCCAAAGACTTGAAAGATGGGGTAGGGTAGATAGAAGCAGACTTTTTCCAGTAGTTACAGAGTCAAGAACGAGGGGCCATTGATAAAAGATTAAGTGTAAGGGCTTTACAGCCAATGAAGTACTTCTGAAGTGTGGTCACTGTTGTAATGTAGGAAACGCAGCAGCCAACAGCGAGCTCCCACAAACAGCAATGTGATAAATAACCCAATAATCTGTTCTAGTGACCTTGGTTGGGAATAGATATGGGCCAGTACATCGGAGAGAATTCCCCTGCTCTTCTTCGAAATAGTGGCCACGGGATGTTTTATGTCCACCTGTGAGGGCAGACGGGGCCTCGGTTTAACGTCTCACCCGAAAGGCGGCACCTCCGACAGTGCGGCGCTCCCTCAGTACTGCCCCTGCGACAGTGGACCGCTCCCTCAGTACTGCCCCTCCGACAGTGGAGCGCTCCCTCAGTACCGCTCCTCCGACAGTGGAGCGCTCCCTCAGTACTGCCCCTCCGACAGTGCGGCGCTCCCTCAGTACTGCCCCTCCAACAGTGGAGCGCTCCCTCAGTACTGCCCCTCCGACAGTGCGGCGCTCCGTCAGTACTGTCCCTCCGACAGTGCGGCGCTCCCTCAGTACTGCCCCTCCGACAGTGCGGCGCTCTCTCAGTACTTCCCCTCCGACAGTGCGGCGCTCTCTCAGTACTGCGCCTCCGACAGTACGGCGCTCTCACAGTACTGCACCTCCGACAGTGCGGCGCTCCCTCAGTACTGCCCCTCCGACAGTGGACCGCTCCCTCAGTACTGCCCCTCCGACAGTGGAGCGCTCCCTCAGTACCGCTCCTCCGACAGTGGAGCGCTCCCTCAGTACTGCCCCTCCGACAGTGCTGCCCTCCCTCAGTACTGCCCCTCCAACAGTGGAGCGCTCCCTCAGTACTGCCCCTCCGACAGTGCGGCGCTCCGTCAGTACTGTCCCTCCGACAGTGCGGCGCTCCCTCAGTACTGCCCCTCCGACAGTGCGGCGCTCTCTCAGTACTTCCCCTCCGACAGTGCGGCGCTCTCTCAGTACTGCGCCTCCGACAGTGCGGCGCTCTCACAGTACTGCACCTCCGACAGTGCGGCGCTTCCTCAGTACTGCGCCTCCAACAGTGCGACGCTCTCTCAGTACTGTCCTTCCGACAGTGCGGCGCTCTCTCAGTACTGCCCCTCAGTCAGTGCGGCACTCCCTCAGTACTGCCCCTCCGACAGTGCGGCGCTCCCTCAGTACTGCCCCTCCGACAGTGCGGCGCTCCCTCAGTACTGCCCCTCCGACAGTGCGGCGCTCTCTCAGTACTGCCCCTCCCACAGTGGAGCGCTCCCTCAGTACTGCCCCTCCGACAGTGCGGCGCTCTCTCAGTACTGCCCCTCAGTCAGTGCGGCGCTCCCTCAGTACTGCCCCTCCGACAGTGCGGCGCTCCCTCAGTACTGCCCCTCCGACAGTGGAGCGCTCCCTCAGTACTGCCCCTCCGACAGTGCGGCGCTCCCTCAGTACTGCCCCTCTGACAGTGCGGCGCTCTCTCAGTACTGCCCCTCTGACAGTGCGGCGCTCCCTCAGTACTGCCCCTCCGACAGTGCGGCGCTCCCTCAGTACTGCCCCTCCGACAGTGCGGCGCTCCCTCAGTACTGCCCCTCCGACAGTGCGGCGCTCCCTCAGTACTGCCCCTCCGACAGTGCGGCGCACCCTCAGTACTGCCCCTCCGACAGTGGAGCGCTCTCTCAGTACCGACCCTCTGACAGTGCGGCGCTCTCTCAGTACTGTCCCTCTGACAGTGCGGCGCTCCCTCAGTACTGCCCCTCCGACAGTGCGACGCTCTCTCAGTACTGCCCCTCCGACAGTGCGGCGCTCCCTCAGTACTGCACTGGAGTGTCAGCCTAGCTTTATGTGCACAAGTCCCTGGAGTGGGACTTGAACCCATATATCGAGAATTATAGAGAAATTAAAATGGCTGAAATTAAAAATACCTTTTTGAGCCTCTGTTAAAGTGAGTTATCATGGATTTCAGTTAAATTGTTTTGTTCCAGGTTATATTTTGAAATATGGATCAGTATCAGTGGAAAATGCTGTGAAAACAATGCTGTGTAAATGACAGGAAATCACCAAACCCAAGACAGAATAATAGAGAAACAGTGAGAAAAGTCCGAGAGTAACAGACAGGGACAGAGTAACACAGTAACATACAGAAACGTCACAGAGTAACAGACAGGGACAGAGTAATAGAGAAACAGAGAAAGGTCCAAGAGTAACACACAGACAGAGTAACACAGTAACATATAGAAACGTCACAGAGTAACAGACAGGGACAGAGTAATAGAGAAACAGAGAAAGGTCCAAGAGTAACACACAGACAGAGTAACACAGTAAGATACAGAAACGTCACAGAGTAACAGACAGGGACAGAGTAATAAAAAGATAAATGCACAAAGGAAATGAAACAGAGAAAAATACAGAAAAGGGGAAAGGAACAGAGACAGCTGGAGTTTGACAGAGAGAGAGACTGACACTGAAACCCGAGACTAAGGTCCGGGCCCATCTGGATCTCAGTATGATTGGTGAATGAGGTGAATGGATCTTGTCTGATAGGCTTGGGAACCCCTCCAGTCAGCATTCACCATAGTGCTGAGCAAATGTAAACATTGTGCTATTGGTAGCTTTTAGTTTCACCAATTCACTTTTCTCTAACTTAGTTGGAGCATTTCAATCCCGATTCGGATGATCCTAAGTATCCAGTCATTCAGGGAAATGTAATTCATGGAGTCGCATTCATTTTAAACACCTTCGTCATGGACTACATCGATCCAGCTGCGATGAAGCAGTTTCAGGAATTACAAACCATTGTGGCACAGAAATGTAAGTCTCTGTTTCTCTTTCTGCCTACCTAACCTTTGCCGCCATTCAGTTGTAGCTTAACATTCATATTTTTATCAAATGTCTCTTTTCAGATATTTACAGAATCGTGATTGGGACCAACTTTGACCAATTAGGAATATCAGAGAAATACCATCATCTCATTTATGAATACAAACCACTACAGAAGAAGGTAACAGGAGTGTTGTTAAATTGTAGAATCAGGTGCATTGATATTAATGCAATTTAAAAAAACATGTTCTCAGGATGTGGGCGTCGCTGGCAAGGCCATCGCTTATTGCCCATCGCTAGTTGCCCTTGAGAAGGTGGTGGTGAGCCGCCTCCTTGAACTACAGCAGACCGTGCGGTGAAGATGCTCCTACAATGCTGCAAGGTAGGGTGTTCCAGGATTTTGACCCAGCGACGATGAAGGAACGGCTGATATATTTCTAAGTCAGGATGACTTGGAGGTGATGGTGTTCCCACATTGCCTTCTACCATGGTCCTTCTAGGTAGTAGAGTCAAGGGTTTGGGAGGTGCTGTCAAAGAAGTCTTGGCGAGTTGCTGCAGTGCATCTTGTAGATGGTGCACCGGTGGTGGAGGGAGTGAATGTTTAAGGTGGTGCATGGGGTGCCAATCAAGATGACTGTATTTTTCCTGGATGGTGTCGAGCTTCTTCAGTGTTGTTGGAGCTGCACTCATCCAGGCAAGTGGAGAGTATTCCATCACACTCCTGACTTGTGCCTTGTAGAGTTGAGACACTTGCTGCAGAATACCCAGCCTCTGACCTGCTCTTGTAGTCACAGTATTTATGTGGCTGGTCCAGTTAAGTTTCTGGTCAATGGTCAGGGTGTTGATGGTGGGGATTTTAGCGATGGTAATGCCATTGAATGTCAAGGGGAGGTGGTTAGACTCTCTCTTGCTGGAGTTGGTCATTGCCTGGCACTTGTGTGGCGCGAATGTTACCTGCCGCTTACCAGCCTAAGCCTCGATGTTGTCCAGGTCTTGCTGCATGTGGGCATGGACTGCTTCATTATCTGAGGAGTTGCCAATGGCGCTGAACACTGTGCAGTCATCAGCGAACATCCCCCCTTCTGATCTTATGATGGAGGGAAGGTCATTGATGAAGCAGCTGAAGATGGTTGGGCCTAGGACACTGCCCTGAGGAACTCCTGCAGCGATGTCCTGGGGCTCTGATGATTGGCCTCCGAATACCACAACCCTCTTTCCTTTGTGCTAGGTATGACTCCAGCCAGTGTAGAGTTTTCCCCCTGATCCCCATTTACTTCAGTTTTACTGGGGCGCCTTGGTGCTACACTCAAATGCTGCCTTGATGTCTAGGGCAGTCACTCTCACCTCACCTCACCTCTGGAATTCAGCTGTTTTGTCCATGTTTGGACCAAGGCTGTAATGAGGTCTGGAGCCGAGTGGTCCTGGCGGAACCCAATCTGGGCATCAGTGAGCAGGTTATTGGTGAGTAAGTGCCGCTTGATAGCACTGTCGACGACACCTTCCATCACTTTGCTGATGATTGAGAGTAGACTGATGGGGCGGTAATTGGTTGGTTGGATTTGTCCTGCTTTTTGTGGACAGGATGTACTTGGGCAACTTTCCACATTGTTGGATAGCTGCAAGTGGTGTAGCTGTACTGGAACAGCTTGGCTGGAGGTGGGATCATGGTGTTTGCTGCTTTCAGTCACAGTACATGTGGGATTAAAAACAAGGTTCACTCACTGAAAATGGTTGTTTTGATGCAGTAAGCCCCAAAGTACAGACATTGGCCTGGGCTTTCTGCCCCTCCCCCAGTTGATTGGGTGCGTATCTCCAGGGAGGGGGAGGGCAGTACTGAAGGGTCACTGAAATATATTCAATACAGGAGGCAGGGTTTAGCTGTGAGACTTGTCACAGTGAGGTGATGCAGGCAGCCAACACAACATGCATGGCCTTCTCAAGGAGGTCAACCGTGGCTCAGTGGGTAGCACTCTCACCTCTGAGTCAGAAGGTAGTGGGTTCAAGTCCCACTCCAGAGACTTGAGCTGAAAATCCAGGCTGCCACTCCAGTGCAGTACTGAGGGAGTGCTGCACTGTCGGAGGTGCCATCTTTCGGATGAGACGTTAAACTCTCTGCCCCCTCATTGGACGTAAAAGATCCCGTGGCACTTAAAGAAAAGCAAGGGAGTCCTTCAGGTGTCCTGGCCAACATTTATCCGTCAATCAACACCTAGAAGCAGATTATCGAGTGATTTATTTAATTGCTGTTTGTGGGAGTTTGTTGTGCGCTAATTGGCTGCCACGTATTTGTATAGACTTGTATTTATATATAACACCATTCACCACCTCAGGATCTCCCAAAGCACTTCACAGCCAATGAAGTGTCGTCACTGTTGTAATATAGGAAACGCAGCAGCCAATTTGTGCACAGCAAGCTCCCACAAACAGCAGTGAGATAAATGACCAGATAATCTGGTTTTTTGAGTGAATGTTGGTTTAGATTTGAGATGTCGAATATATAATCACCATGACCAGTTTATAATTACTTTTTTAAAACCTGTCTCTCTCCTTTTTCTTTTAGTTTGAAGAGTTGTCAAAAAAAACCGGGTTGATAAAACGAAGCATGTTTGCAGTTTCGAATCATTGGAACGGCGATAAGATAGAGCAGACTAAATGCGTTCTTGCTTTGTATGTACTGGAAAATATGGTCAGAAACATAGACCTATTCTTAAAAGCGACACAGTAAACCTAACCTTATACAGAACTGTGTAACAAATCCTACTTCTGTATCATCGTGTCTGACTTGGTCCACTTTAAAAATTCCAACATGAAAACCATTATCCTCTAATTTGTGTTTTAGAAGTCGACTGTCAGTTTAGGGGTGGTTGGTATGTGATAGTCTGATGTATTACTCTCTGTTCTATGCACTTTTATGGCAGATGTAGTTATAGAATCATATAGCACAGAGGGAGGCCATTCGGCCCCTCGAGCCTGTGCCGGCTCTTTGAAAGAACTCTCCAATTAGTCCCACTTTCCTGCTCTTTCCCCATAGCCCTGCAAATTTTTCCCCTTCAAGTATTTCTCCAATTCTCTTTTGAAAGTTACCATTGAATCTGCTTCCACCGCCCTTTGAGGCAGCGCATTCCAGATCACAACAACTCGCTGCGTAAAAACAATTCTCCTCATCTCTGCACCACCACCCCCTCCCCCACCCCTCCAAACCCGGCATTTTTGGTAATTTTCTTAAATCTGTGTCCTCTGGTTACCGACCAGTTTCTCTTATTTAGTCTATCAAAACCTCACATCATTTTGAACACCCCTTATTAAATCTCCCTTTTACCTTCTCTGCTCTAAGGAGAACAATCCCAGCTTCTCCAGTCTCTCCACATAGCTGAAGTCCCTCATCCCTGGTAACATTTTAGTAATTCTCCTCTGCACCCTCTGTAGTATAGAACTTACAGCACAGAAACAGGCCATTCAGCCCAACCAGTCCGTGCTGGTGTTTATGCTCCACACGAGCCTCCTCCCACCCTACTTTATCTCACCCCGTCAACATAACCTATAAACATAATGTAAGATATCCTAGTTGTGTATTCATATATATGTAGGGTTAGGATTTGGTTTAATCTCATATGATTGAAGTTTTTGTTTTTATTTTACTTCTCAATGGCTTGTGGATTTGTACTGTAGCTAGAAATAATTCAATGGCTCAAGTTGTTCATTCCCGGGATGCTTTAGGGTTTAACGTGTCAGGGTATAATGTAGCTAACTGCTGTTCAGCTTCTGCTGAGGTGCAGGATGTGGGTTGCAGGATGTGTGATTCGTGCCTGTCGACTTCTTTTTGTCACCACATTGTGAAACGAGATGGCCAAGACAGTCTTGAGATAAGGAAGTGAGGCAATAGGCCAGCATGATAAACAAGTTAGCCCATCTGGTGTTTTGTAGGAACTCTCTCATTTCTGGGAATATGGTTCACAAGAACACTTGTTATGCCACAATGAATCAGCAAGGACAGTGTGCGTGAGAAGCGATCTAGAAAGATCGAGCTTTCCTTAACAATTTGTAGAGTCAGGCGAAAGGATCGACCAAAGTTACGTTTCTACCCAGAGGGGAAACAGGGTCATTGTGTATATTTCTCTGTATGTCGACTGCTTAAAGACACTGCGTGTGTCTGGACTTGGTCAAACACAATAAAATGATTATGTTGTAACCTTTTTTGGTTTCTTGGATTCGAATTGTCTTAGTGATATCAGGAAGCATTTCTTCACACAAAGGGTCATGGACATCTATATAACTCTCCTCCAAAAAAGTTGTTTAGGCTGGGGGTCAATTGAAGATGTCAAAACAGAGATTGATAGATTTTTGTTGGGTAAGGGTATTAAGGGTTATGGAACCAAGGCGGGTGGATAGAGTTAAGATACAGACCATCCATGATCTCATTGAATGGCGAGGGGCTGAATGGCCAAATCCTGTTCCTATGTTGGCTCAGACTCACTTATAGGGCTCAATTTTGCCAGGCCCGAGGAGGCGGGTTTGGAGATGTGTGAGGTGTTAAAATCGCAAAAAATGGCGGGCGGATCCGATCCCACCTCCAGCCCACCTCTGAGCAATTTTCCCAAAAGCGGGGTTTCAGACCCCGTTTCCATCCCGCCTCCAAGAGGCAGGATAGGCCCTTAAGGGCCTTAACAACCAGTTAAGTTCCTCTATAATCCCATTTTGAGAGGCCTTTCTGATTTTAACACATTCCCCCCGTCCTGCACGTCTCCTCTGGAACACGCCAGTTAATCCTGGCGGCCTCACAAGTGGATTGCTTACTAACAGCTGCAGCTCCACCGTTAAAAAGGAGTTTTCACCAATCATCATTTGCAGGTGGCAGAACGTTGTTGTCTCAGGTCTGGGGGAACTTTTAGCAGGCCTACCCATTGTTGTGGAAGTTTGGAGCCTGACACCCATCTCCAGTGTGACCTCCTGGGAAACCCCTCTCCCCACCTTGACTGAGTGCTTCCTCAACTGAGGCATATACCAGAAGCATGGGAACCATTTATTTCCTTTCCTCCTGGACATCAGATTCGGACGAAGACTAGCCGCGGCAGCAGCAGAACCCTGAACAACAGCACCACCAACTGCAGGAGCAATAACAGGAGCACCAACCTGCTGCTCACCCACCTGAAGCTGCACAGGCCAGAAGGCGCCAGTGCAGGGAAGGATGTCGCCGCAGGAGATACCCCCAAAACAGGGTTTACAGACAGAGGATGAACTACCTTAACATGACTGAGCAGCAGTGCCAAAGGAGGCTGAGACTTTCGCGAGAGGTAGTGGGTGACATCTGCGCAATGCTGCAGCAAGACCTGGAGCCCAGAGGAGCGGGTGGACACCCCTTACCAGTGGCCGTCAAAGTCACCACCGCACTCAACTTTTTTGCTTCAGGCTCATTCCAGGGATCAACAGCAGACATCAGCGGTGTCTCCCAGGCGGCCGCACACACTTGTATCATGCAGGTTACCGATGCCCTCTTTGCCATCGCGCACAATTACATCCACTTCTCCAAGGATCAAGCAAGTGTAACCGCGCGTGCGGTTGGATTTGCTAATCTGGCAGGCTTTCCAAGGGTGCAGGGCGTCATTGACTGCACACATGTGGCCCTTAGGGCACCCCATCACAATCCAGGTAGTTTTGTCAACCGCAAGGGCTCCCACTCCCTCAACGTGCAGCTGGTGTGTAACCACAAGAAGGAAATTTTGCATGTTTGCACCAAGTACTCTGGGAGTTGCAATGGCTCCTTCATCCTGCGCCAGTCTAGTGTGCCTCCGCTCTTCAGTCCGCCAGACCAACTTTTCGGATGGCTACTTGGAGACAAAGGCTATCCCCTGAAGACATGGCTAATGACGTTGTTGAGGAGCCCATCCAATGAAGCTGAGGAGCGCTACAACTCCAGCCACATTTCCACCAGATCCATAATCGAGCAAACCATCGGCTTGCTGAAGATGCGATAGATAAGGTGGAGCCCTGCAGTGCTCAGCAGCCAGGGTCTCCCGAATCATCGTGGTCTGCTGTGCACTTCACAACATGGCACAGCATCGTGGCTTCCAGCTGCCTGAGGTACAAGTGGCTCATCGCATAGCCTCCTCAGATGATGAGAAGGAGGAGGAGATCAACAACAAACAGCTTGCGGAGGCGTCCCAACCAGCGGCAGCAGCACGTGAGCACATTGCTGCCTGGGATGCAAGGGACACACTCATCATGGCCAGATTTCCTTAGCCTGCCCAATCAAACAATTTTGCCTCGCACCTTCTTACCAGAGCATCGACAATGGCCAAGAATCTGCGTATTCCTATCACTCTGACCACCATACTAACAATTGCAAGTCGCCCTAAGTCCCATTTGCGACATGACACAGCCCACAACTTCAACAATTTGCCATCAAGTTTTTTTATCACGTCAATTCACGGATGGCTTTTCAAAAATAAACACAACATAACACCCAAGTGACGACCCTTGTGACTACTTGTGCTTTATCTTCCTCTTACGCGTGTTCCAATGTGGTGCTTCCCCTGTGGCTTCAGCAGATGTGGAGGCCCCTTGCTCACTTTCTTGCTGCTCCTGCCTCGACACCTTTGGTGGGCGTCCTCTGGGGTTGCGAACCTGTGAGGGCTCGGCCACAGTCTGCTGCTCCTGCGGCTGTGCAGGGGCTGAGACACCCATCTCAGTTGGGTGAGGACTCTGGTGGGGCTCTGACCAAGGGCTCCGCAGTGGCATAGGAGTGTGAGCGCTTGGAGAGGAGCCCCACTTCCTTGTTCTCTGCCACCAACATCTCTCTCATGGGTCAGCCCCACTTCAGAGCTAGCAAGTGGCTTGACAGCACCTTGCTGCACTTCAGGGGGACCATGAGGACCCGTTTCTGCACTGGGAGTCTGTTGGTGAAAAATGAATTCACTCGAGTCTGTCTCAAAGCAGAAGATCACAGTTTATTGAACAGAGCGCCCTGGGAGAAGAGCCATAGACCCCGCGGTCTAGTGATCCACTTCTCGACGTTACATGGTATCAGAACTTCTTTTATACATTATAGGGTCGGTTACGCAATTCATTACATACAAATGTCTTCACCCAATCACATTCCCCCAGCAACAGCTCCTAATTACAATCTGCACTTTTGCTAAATTTTGACTTCCCTACCGAAACTATAAACATACTATTATTGTCTTAGTGGGCCTCCTTGGTGGGCCTCGCACATACGCATGTTGACCACAGACATTACTCATCGCACTGTCAGCGAAACCATTCTGTATTTACGAATTTACCTTTTACAGCACATTTTTTAACTTTTACATTGCTGCTTTAAGCCCTATAATTTTACCCTAACAGTCCCTCCTGTTGGTCCCTGATCAAAACTCCTTTTGTGACAGGGAACCAGCATCATACGGATTTCTGGTAATGTAAGTAGATATGTTTACATTCCAGGGGCTCACAGTCCATTAGTCAGACTGTGGCATCCTTGTATAGGGACTCATATCCACACATCTCTCTCTCCGGGTGTCACTTGATTAACCATCATGACACTTACAGCAGGCCGTGACATTTGAGCGCAACAACATTTTAACAATAGGGCCAGACCATACATCACTAATATTATAACAAAGAACAAAATCAATCCTTGTACTACTGATGTCCCGAGTGATCCCAACCATCCAGTTGCCCAGCCCCAAAGGGTGGATGCCGGAGGTTGTTTTAATTTCTTTACTTCTTCCTGTATGTGTTCTGCCAAGTTAGTTATTGCTTCCGAGTTATCTGGTATGTAGGTACAACATTCTGTACCTATTAGGGCACAGGTTCCCTCTTTTTCCGCCAACACATAGTCAAGGGCCATCCGATTTTGTAGAGCTACTATGCGGAGGGCTACCATCTCTGCATTAACCTTAACTAGGGCTTCAGCTGTATCGTTGGCCACCTGCTCCAAGACGGAGGCCAGGTTAATGGATTCCCTTGCCAATTTACCCGCTCCATTCTCGGGGCAACCAGGGATAGGCCCTATGACCGCACACGACATGAGTCCCGTTGTAGGGGGTATACTTATTTACCTCTGGGGGGTCCCATTGTACTGAAAAGTCACCGCTTTCGTTTAGTGACGGGAGTTTCACACTACCCGTTTCACCAGGCAAGGCAATGTTATATGTGCAGTTACTGTAGCCCACAATAGGATCTGTCGGTCGTCCCCTCTTTACGAGACATAGTCCCCCCCTTTGTCCCTTCTTACTCCTCGTTCTCAGGAACGGTGGTAGATAGGAATCGTTATATGTTGACCATGTCCACCCACTACAATATTCTGGGTTGTACCCATGACGTTGGAGCTTTGCTATAGTGCTGTCGTCTGTCTTGGCTTCATAAGAGCCCACACTTGTGCATCCTGCTCTAACTCCAAACATCCAACTGACTGTCTCATCATCACTAAGTGGGATTGGTTGTAGGGGGACTCCTTCCTCTGAGTGCGTGGGGACATGGGCGCAGACCCAACAGCTGGCAACATCAACTCTCTTGGCATATGTGTATGACATATATAAAAAGGTGTTGACCCATAACCCTCTTTTGGCCCGTGGGGGTACTCTAGCCTGAGTCCTCCCGAGGCTACATAGTGGCCCGAAAATTAAACCTAATACGCGAGAGTACGCACTGTGTACTCTCGCGTATTAGATCCCGAATTGCCGGTTTCCTGCATGCACTGCGCATGCGCGGGAAACCGGCACTTCGTGAATTGAAAAGGGGGCGGTTCCTAAGTGAACCGCGTGCGCGCTACAGGCTGTGCGCACGCAGTGCACTTAGTTTCTTTTTCAGCTTTGAACGCGCAGGTAAGTGGTGAAGATTTTACACACAAAGAAAGCAGGCGTAGGACCCCCTTTTAACAAGGTAAGTAGTTAATTAAGTGTTATTTTAAATTTTTTTCAACAGGTTTATCTTTTTTAGAGACTTTAAAGAAAGGTAAGTTTATTTTTATAACTTTTAAAAAGATTTTAAATTTTTTCAAAAATTTAATTTTTTGTTTAAAGTGGTTAATTTATTTAACTATACTTATTTTATTAATGTGATGGCTTTTTTTAAAATTTAATTGAGGTTTAGCTGTTCTTTTGGGGGGGTGTAGTATTCATAGCTTTGACAGCTCTTGCCGTCAAAACTATGAATGAAAGATGGTGTGCTGCCATTGGCTCTAACTGAATCACGTGATCCCAGAGCTCGCACGAACTAATTGCGTCTCTGGGTCACGCAAGCACTGCACGGTTCCAACAGAGAGAGCCTTTGAAACTAAAGTTCGTGGGGGCCCGGAGCAAAAAGGTAGGCGCGGAGTGCGATATCGCGGGGAATCCTTACCCCCGCGGGAACCCTCACCCCCGCGGGAACCCTCACTGTTTAATTTCTGGGCCATTATGATTATACAAACTAGCAAAACTACACATGATATTGCGTAACACGTTCATCTTATCACTTTATGTTAACAATGTCCCAAAGGCTATATCGCCAACTGAACCGCTTTGTTGCTTGAAGATTCTATTTTCCTGTGGGGGTGAATAGAATACTGTCATTAGGCTGGTTCCTCGATAATAATCATTTGGATTCCCTCCTCCTGCTCGACCGGTTGGAGTCGATGGGATTGTTCCCATACATGCTTCACGATACATCCCATAGTGTATCCCATTATGACAATGCATATTGTCCATACCAACGTTCGTACTAGCGCCCATTCCCATTCTTTGTATTGTCGAGCGTATTCTTCACTTCCCACAAAAGGTACTTGCTCTGGTGTAGCCATTTTTAAGCTGGCGAAGGGTCATAGACTTTTAGCTGTGTCCAGTGCTTCCATCGTCCCATGCCCTTCATATCAATGCAAGCACACGTATCTCCACTAATTAGAATCTGATATGGTCCTGACCATTTTGGGGCAAACCCGGTAAACCTTTAACCATTACCTTAGTCCCGGCTGGAGGGATATATGGGAACGCGGTCAATTCTAAATCCTTATCCTTTTCTTCCTGTCTGTCCCGCGTTTGCTGCCTCATATCCTTTAATTGACTGCTTAATTCGAGGACATACCTTCGGAGCTTATCCTTTAGAGGACCCACATCCTCTCCTCCAGTTATTATGCCATGGGGGAGTTGCATTGCCCTCCCTGTCATTAGCTCATATGGTGATAAGCCCGTTGTTCGGTTTGGGGTGGCTCTTAGTTTCATTAAGACTGCTGGTAACACATCTACCCACTGTTGATGCTTTTCCCCTAAAGCCTTGGCGAAGGCTGTTTTCAAGGTTCGGTTCATTCGTTCCACCATTCCAGAACTTTGGGGATGGTGCGGAATGTGGAATTTCTGCTTTATGCCCATCCACTTGCATACATTCTTCACTACTGCTCCCGTAAAGTGAGTTCCCTGATCTGAGTCAATTTGGATCGGTATTCCCCACCTGGGAATTATTTCCTCTGCCATTATTCGTGCCACGGTGGTGGCAGTACAGTTCCGGGTTGGGAATGCCTCGACCCACCTGGTAAACTGGTCTATTATTACCAGGCAATACCTCTTACCCCGTGACGTGGGGAGGGGTCCGGTGAAGTCTATTTGTATATTTTCCCATGGGCCCCTCGGCCGTGGTTGGTGGGCCATCCGTATCTTAACGGGTCGTCCTGTTTTGAGGTCGCCCATACTGACTTCATTGCCTTGCATATAATCCCATAGTCTCCTTCCTCCTTCCAGTCCCGGGCCACGAGTTTTGCACTTCCTACTGTTGCCAAATGGCTAAGTGGCTTTCCCCAGTTTACTTTGTTCCCGTCTCCCTGTACCCAGGTTAACTTTCCTTGTCGTGAATCTATTAGCAAATTAAATTCTTTTAACAAATCTGTTCCTAAGATAGTCCCCTCACTGTTTGGGCATACATAAAATTGTGCGGGTAATAGTCGTCCCGCTAATTCCAATACATGTACCTCACTTTTAAATGCATGTAAACGCTCCCCTCCCAACCCCACTATGTCTATCCTTTGTTTGGTGAGGGGAAGGGGTAAATCGGTAATGGATACAGAAGCTCCCGTGTCTACTAACATATCGCACTGCCGGCCCCCTAACAGTGCCGGTACATAGACTCTGGGATCTTCCTTCTCCCTCTTGATGGGGGCCGCTGCTAGTCAGTGGCCGCCACCCTGTTCCTTTACATACTGCAGGAACTTTTGAGACATATCAATGGTCCCGGTCTGGTTCGGCTCTTCCTTTTTTGTCCAACACCTCTCGGTTGAATGTCCCGGTCTTCCGCAATTACCACATACCGGTCGGTTTTGTTTGGGGGCCCTACATTCTTTTGCCATATGACCCAACTTCCCAAATCTTTCAATATTGTTTGTTTTTCTAAGGGGCTAAAAGCTTGGTACTTGGCTGTGGGATTTTGTACCGTTCCCCCTCTTTTTAAAGGGGCTGCCTTGACTACGTTTGGGTTCTTTGTGTAATTTCCTAATATCTATTTCTTCCACCTGTGCACTGGCTACGTTTTCTTCAACCATTTCTTGTTCAAGAGCTTACTGTGCTGCTAACTCAGCGGCATGGTTCCCTCTTTGTTCCTGATTTTCTGGTGCGCCTTTATTTTTATTACTGCTGCTAGTGTTGGAGCCTTTGCAGCTTCCAAGAGGGCCTCTATCCGCTGCTATTATGGCAACATTTGGTATATAACTCCGACTGTGATTAAAGAGTCCTAACACTTTTCTGACCTCACCTTACTGAGACGGGTCTTGGCATCTCTTGGATCGCCTTCCGTCGGTCTTGTGGCATGGTCCTTACCCCCTGGGACAAGTGTTGTCCCAAATATGTGACCGTAGTCTGCCCAATCTGTGCCTTTTTCGGGTTTACTTTAAACCCTCCTGTTTCTAGGGCTTGCAGAACTACCACCAGGGCGACGGAATGCCCTCTGCTGTCTTCTGATGCTATCAAAAGATCATCTACATATTGTAACTCTTGTTCTAATTCAAGAACTCTTTTATTTTTACTTGCAAGTCTAGTGTGGAGTCGCTGCACCTTGTTCGTTAATGCGACTAATTGGTTTACTAGTATTACCCTCGCCTTTTTCGTCTTTTCTGTTTTTGACCCTCCACCACTCTTTTACCTTCGGATTCTGGAGCGGGTCCCACCCCTCCTTCGTCATCTTATCAACTAAACCCGTCTGGTCGTCTATATAGAACCTAGTATGGGACCCCATTGGTCCCCATTCTATTTCTTTCCCCGACGCCATTTGTAGTCCAACTTACAGTCTTACCAAATGCTGAGTTCCTCTACTCGGGCTTGTTCTTGATACTTTAAAGACCTTCAAGCGGTTAATCAGTCACAACACACATATATATTTGCTGACTTCACGATCCCAGGGTGTTTTGGAGCCTCTACGCCTACTTGATCCTGGCCGTCACGTGGGACTACGTCCTCTTAATTCAGGCTCAGGCTAGGTGTTTGAGACAGGCACCCTCCTTGTCCGTGTCGTTTCGTCACTCACTCATTCCTTCGCGACATTTATCGCTACACAGTGTTCCCTTTAGTACTTGCGATCCACACTCACAACTGTGTTCTCCTACCTCTCAGACTTTACTTGATTAGTGATGCTACGGCACTGTCCCTCCGCCTTTCCAGGTGACTCAATTTCTGGACGGTCAAAATTGACTTCTCGTCCGGGTTCACCGGTGGGGGCGGTCTTTCAGTTCCGGAGCATCCTGCCGACTACGCCAATTGTTGGTGAAAAATGAATTCACTCGAGTCTGTCTCAAAGCAGAAGATCACAGTTTATTTAACAGAGTGCCCTGGGAGAAGAGCCATAGACCCCGCGGTCTAGTGATCCACTTCTCGTCGTTAGTGGTATCGAAACTTCTTTTATACATTATAGGGTCGGTTACGCTATTCATTACATACAAATGTCGTCACCCAATCACATTCCCCCAGCAACAAGCACCTAATTATAAACTGCACTTTAAGCTATATTTTTACTTCCCTACCGAAACTATAAACAAGAGGGTTGCGTCACATCTGTCTGGCCGGTCATGCGGTGATCGGTTCTCAAGTGTAACCGTTGTACTATTATCTTAGTGGGCCTCGCACGTACGCATGTTGACCACAGACATTACTCATCGCACTGTGTCAGCAAAACCATTCTGTATTTACGAATTTACCTTTTATATTACATTCTTTAAACCCTATAATTTTTACTCTAACAGAGGGACCTTATCGAAAGCCTTTTGAAAGTCCAAATACACCACATCCACTGGTTCTCCCTTATCTATTTTACCAGTTACATCCTCAAAAAATTCCAGTAGATTAGTCAAGCACGATTTACCTTTTGTAAATCCATGTTGACTTTGTCCGATCCTGTCACTGTTTTCCAAGTGCTCTGCTATTACATCTTTTCTAATGGACTCTAGCATTTTCCCCACTACCGATGTCAGGCTTACCGGTCTGTAATTCCCCGTTTTCTCTCTACCACCTTTTTTGAATAGTGGGGTAACATTAGCTACCCTCCAATCCATGGGTAATGTTCCAGATTCCATCGAATGTTGGAAGATCAGCAGCAATGCATCTACTATTTCTAGGGCCACTTCCTTAAGTACCCAAGGATGCAGATTATCAGGCCCTGGGGATTTATCGGCCTTCAATCCAGTCAATTTCCCTAACACCATTTCCCTACAAATACTGATTTCTTTCAGTTCCTCCCTTTCATCAGACCCTATGTTCCCCGACATCTCTGGGAGGTTATTTGTGTCCTCCTTTGTGAAGACAGAACCAAAATATGTATTTAATTGGTCTGCCATTTCTTTGTTCCCCATTACAAGTTCCCCTGATTCTGACTGCAAGGGACCTACACTTGACTTCACCAATCTTTTTCTCTTCACATATCTATAAAAGCTTTTACAGTCAGTTTTTATGTTCCCTGCAAGCTTCCTCTCATATTCTATTTTCCCCTTCTTAATTAATCCCTTTGTCCTCCTTTGTTGAATCCTAAACTGCTCCCAATCCTCAGGTTTACTGCTTTTTCTGGCCAATTTATATGTCCTCTCCTTGGATCTTATGCTATCCCTAATTTCCCTTGTTAGCCACGGTTGAGTCACCTTTTTTGTTTTATTCTTATGCCAAACTGGGATGAACAAATTCTGTAGTTCATCCATGCGGTCTTTGAATGTTTGCCATTGCCTATCCACCGTCAACCCGTTGAGTGACATTCCCCAATCAATCCTACCCGACTCGCGCCTCATACCATCGTAGTTTCCTTTATTTAAATTAGGGACCCTAGTCTCTGAGTCAACTACTTCACTCTCCATCTTAATGAAGAATTCTATCATATTATGATCGCTCCGACCCAAAGGGCCTCGTACAACAAGATTGCTAATTAATCTTTTCTCATTACATAATACCCAGTCTAAGATGGCCTGATCTCTGGTTGGTTCCTCGACATATTGGTCCAGGAAACCATCCCGTAAACACTCTGATGGCATAGAAAGTCAGATATCCAAATTTGCCGATGACAAAGTTAGGCAGCATTGTAGGCAGTGCAGATGAAAGCATAAAATGACAAAGGGATATCGACAGATTAACTGAATGGGCAAAACTGTGGCAAAAGGATTTCAATGTAAGCAAATGTGAGGTCATCCACTTTTTCCTAAAACGGATAGAACAGGGTACTTTCTAAATGGTGGAAAGCTAAAAACAGTGGAGGTCCAAAGAGACTTGGGGGTCCAGGTACATAGATCATTAAAATCTCATGGACAAGTACAGAAAATCATCAAAAAGGCTAATGGAATGCTGGCCTTTATATCGAGAGGACTAGAATACAAGGGGGTAGAAGTTATGCTGCAGCTCTACAAAGCCCTGGTTAGACCACACCTGGAGCACTGTGAACAGTTCTGGGCACCACACCTTAGGAAGGATATATTGGCCTTGGAGGGAGTGCAGCGAAGGTTTACCAGAATGATTCCCGGACTCCAAGGGTTAAGTTACGAGGAGAGATTATACAAATTAGTGTTGTATTCCCTGGAATTTAGAAGGTTAAGTGGTGAACTGATCGCAGTTTACAGGATATTAAGGGGAACAGATAGGGTAGATAGAGAGAAACTATTTCTGCTGGTTGGGGATTCTAGGACTAGGGGCATAGTCTAAAAATTAGAGCCAGACCTTTCAGGAGTGAAATTAGGAAACACTTCTACACACAAAGGGTGGTAGAAGTTTGGAACTCTCTTCCGCAAACTGCAATAGATGCTAGATCAATTGTTAATTTTAAATTGAAAACTGATAGATTTTTGTTAACTAAAGTTATTTGGGGATATGGGCCATACCTGTTCCTATGTTCGTAGACCAGTTGGTCCGAATGGCCTGTTTCTGTGCTGTAAACATTTTGTATTTCTATGTTCCACAAGTGGGGAAAATATTCTAACCTGCCTCCTCATTGTAGCCCTCAGATTGCTCCTTTGCTTCAATCTGCCAACCAGCAGAAACAGCCTTTCAACACTTACCTCAAGACAACCCAACGGTAACCCGCACCCCAGGAAGAGGCACAGTGTGTGTACCAGGGCAGGCATTACCTTCACCTTTACCTGTCCTGCTGTTCCTTTGCCTGATTATCTCTGTCTTAACCGCTCCGGGGCAGCTGAAATCAGGGTGGGAACCGCTCGTCCCTTTCCAAAGAACTCGAACAACTTTTGTTGGCAGATGGAGAAGAGGAGCAACAGCAAGAGCTTGGGAGGCCTCTGATTGGGTTACCCTAGTATGGTAGATCCATGGGAATTACAGAAAGAGGAGGCACCAGCCCATCGACCCCAACCTCAGAGCCCGCGACCCCCCCCAGACCCCGAGCCCCAGACCTCCTCACTCTCACCTACCCTTACACCGACGGTTCTCCTTGCTCTCGTCGTTGTTCTCGGAGCTCATTGCCCCAGAGCCCGACTCTCTCGGCCGAGAATGCCCAGCGTTGCTCCCACCGCCCTGTTGCATGACAGGCGTTGATCCCTGTACTCCTATTGGACAAACCACATGTCAACCAGAAGCCTGTTGGGCAGTGAATTCACAACAATTGGTTGGGAGGGAGAGGGGCAGTGGAGGGATGGGGCGGATTGTCTATCTTAAGGCACTTGAGGTAACAGAACATTCAGGGTTCCTGGTCACAGCTACAGAAAAGGTTGTCGATCCCTCCAATGACAGTTTATAGGGAATTCTAGCCCGTGCCTTTTGTCAGCGCTCTCTCTTCAACCCCTGGCTAAACACTTGCTCTTTGGTGCTGTTCGTGATTTCCCTCCCAAGTCACTGTTCCCACCCCATTACAGATATCAGACACTGGATATCAAACAGCGCAGACCACACACGAGTTGCCTGCACTTCGAGCCCTCCTTCACTCCCGGCGTGGCAACTGACTGACAGGGTGCACAGCTCAGTGACGTCCCTCTCAACTTTAACCTCCAGGACTTTAACCTCCAGCTGCCGCATTAAAAGTGCCCCTGCTGTTGCGTGTGGAAACATTTAACCCAACGGTAACCCGCAGCCCGGGAAGAGGCACATTGTGCGTACCAGGGCAGACATTACCTTTACTGTTTCTTTTCCTGATTATCTCTTTGACTGTATCAATCGCTTCGGGGCAGCAGAAAGTAGGATGCAAAGGGCTATGTTTCCTCCAACCATGGTACTCTTTCCAATTAACCCGAACAACTTTTGTTTCTTCATGAAATAAATCCGGCACATTTATCGTCTCCTCTCCCAAGTCTTTGGAATTCTCTGAAATCTTGTGTAGCAGAAACACGGCACAAATGTCTTCCTTTTGTGTTGTCCCATTTTCTAAAGTGTGAATCAATGGAATAATTTCAATGCTTTGTCGACAATTTCCAGTATTTTTATTGCAAGATAGCAGACGGATGCACATTAAACTCACAGATACACGGTACAGTGAAGATCACGCACTGTGCTTGGGCGGGACAGTCCATACTCTGTCCCTGTGGGTCACTGGGGCACGTACCATGGAGCCCTATGGACCACACACCGTTTAAATGGACACTCCCAGTAATCTGTATTTCTCTCACACTGCTGATACAACAACCTGCATTTATATAGCGTCTCGGGTGGTAAAATGTCCCAAGGTGCTTCACAGGAGCGATTCTCAAACACAATCTGACACTGAGCCACGAGATACTGGGACATGTGACCAGAAACTAGGTCAAAGAGGTAGTTTCAAGGAGGAGAGAGGCAGAGAGATGGAGGGGTCATTCCAGAGCTCATAACCTAGGCAGCTGAAGGCACAACCGACAGTGGGGGAGCGATTAAAATCGGAGAGCGGCGAGAATTTAATTGCCCTCTTTCCCCACTCCCAGTCAGTGTCTGCATTTTGTACATGGCACGAGGGTAAACATTACACATTCATTTTTGAACGGTTTCAAGCAGCAATCCGCCCCCTTATGAACCAAACATTGAAGTTTGAGAGGGGGAAGGGGGCAGGGAGTGGGATTGCTCAGCCTGCCCCGCCTCACCCACTGGCTGTAGTCTGATGCATGCTTGTTCCTGGGCTACTGCAGGAAATCCACTAGATCCCTCACCGATTGGCTCAGTGGAACCTACATCAGCATCTTCCCCCTCAGTGGAGTCCGACCCACCGCCCCTTCCCCCACCCATTCTCCCCTTCAGAGTGTCAGGTAATCCTGTCTCCGCAGGATTGGCCTCCTCTCCCACACGACAGGCTCTCACCTCATCAGCCCTGGCTCAGTGGGTAGCTCTCTTGTCTCTGAGTCAGAAGGTTGTGGGTTCAAGTCCCACTCCAGGGACTTGAGCACAAAATCTAGGCTGACATTCCCAGTGCAGTACTGAGGGAGTGCCGCACTGTCGGAGGGGCAGTACTGAGGGAGCGCCGCACTGTCGGAGGGGCAGTACTGAGGGAGCGCCGCACTGTCGGAGGGGCAGTACTGAGGGAGCGCCGCACTGTCGGAGGGTCAGTACAGAGGGAGCACCGCACTGTCGGAGGGGCAGTACTGAGGGAGCGCCGCATTGTCGGAGGGGCAGTACTGAGGGAGCGCCGCACTGTCGGAGGGGCAGTACTGAGGGAGCGCCGCACTGTCGGAGGGGCAGTACTGAGGGAGCACCGCACTGTCGGAGGGGCCGCGCTGAGGGAGCGTCGCACTGTCGGAGGGGCCGTCTTTCCGCTGAGACATTAAACTGAGGCACCATCTGCCAGCTCAGGTGGACATAAAAGATCCCACACCACTATTTTGAAGAGCAAGAGCGTTCTCCCCGTGTCCTGGCTAATATTTACCCCTCAATCAACATCACTAAAACAGATGATCTGATCATTTATCACATTGCTGTTTGTGGGAGCTTGCTGTGCGCAAATTCCATGCCGCGTTTCCCACATTACAACAGTGACTACATTTCAAAAAGTACTACATAGGCTGTAAAGAGCTTTGGGACGTCCCGAGGCTGTGAAAGGCGCTGGAGAAATGTTCGTTCTTTCATTCTTTGTAAACTAACCCGTCCCCGGGATCAGATAGGGAGGGAAGAGACAAAACAGCAGAACTCATGAAAAGGGAAATAGATACGAGAGAACAATCTACACAGGTAATACAGAGCGAGAGTAATTACCTGTGATCAATTGTAGAGCGTTTCGGAGGTCTTCATTTTCAGGAGACACTTTGTAGACAAACAGAACACACGGAGTCCCTGGTCCTCCTTCACATTGGGAAATAGCAAGTTCTTTCAGAATAGCTTCATGTACTTTTCCTTGACCGTAACATTCCACTGGTATAAAACAGAACTTGTGCTGAATCATTCATGATTACACCAGAGATATTTTACTCAGTATATGAATTTCAGAGACTAACAGAGAAAGGCATTCAGTTTAATTTCCAGCAGCACCATGCGACATATTCTTCTGAGGAACCAAACACTGAACTAAGAGACTGGCAGCCACCAGAGTAGGTCAACAATACAGGCCTGGTACTGACAGCAGAGCCTGGTACTGGGATGGGAGAACCATGGGAACCGGAGACACCAGGGAACGGGAGTTCAGGAGAAACATCTTTACTCAGAGAGTGGTGAGAATTTGGAACTCACTACCACATGGCGTAGTTGAGGCAAATAGCATAGATGCGTTGAAGGGGAAGATAGATAGACACGAGGGAGAAAGGAATAGAAGGTTACGTTGATGGGGTGAGATGAAGACGATTAGGAGGAGCCTCGTGTGGAGCATAAACGTCAGCCCAGCAGAGTAAAAGAGCAGGAACCGGAGTAATTCAAAAGGAGCCCTGCGGTAGACCAGCCCAGCGGTAGACCAGCCCAGCGGTAGACCAGCCCAGCGGTAGACCAGCCCAGCGGTAGACCAGCCCAGCAGAGCGCATCAGGAGAGTAGATTCAAAAACAAGGAGTGACGACAAAGGACAGCAGGTAGGTGATTGGTTGGTGAGTATTAACGTTTTTCCTATCTAAGCTAGGACAGTGGTTTAAAGTAAATGCGGGAAACTATAATGTACTTTATTAAAATAAAAACTTAGCTAGATTAATTAATACAACTATAAAAAAATCATTGAAAAGATTTTAACTAATTAATTAAATTAAATAAGGTTAGAAGAAGATATAGCAGAGTGTCTGGACTGCAGTATGTGGGAGTTTGTGGACAGCGAGACGGTCCCGAGCGAACATGTCTACAGTCGATGTCTCGAATCTCTCCGGCTCAGTCATTGAGCTGGAGTACGATTTGGAGACACTCCGACACATAAGGGAGGGGGAGGTGTATCTGGACTGTTTGCTCCAGACTTCGGTCACACCTCGTAGAGAGGTGCAGGTTCAGAACGGGGTTGGTGTGATCGATAGTGTGCAGAGTAAGGGGAACCCAGGTAACAAAGGGAACGAGGATCCACAGACATTGATCCTATCCAACAGGTACAATGTACTTGCTACCTGTGAAGATAAGGACAAAGACTGTCAGAAGGACAGCCAGAATGCTGACCATGGCACCTTGGAGCAGGAGGCTGTCCGAACGAGGGAAGAGGAGGAGGAGGAAGAGGAGGGGAAGCATAATCTGGTAGATGTAGGGGATTCTATAATTAATGGGACTGATAGCATCCTTTGTAAGTAAGATCGAGAGTCCCACGTGGTATGTTGCCTACCTGCTACCAGGATGAGGGACAAAAGGATTGAAAGGATATTGGAGAGGGAGGGGGAGGATCCAGTCGTTGTGGTCCACATTGGGACCAACAATCTAGAGAAGAGTAGGCAAGAGGTCCTGTTTGGGGAGTGCCAGGAATTAGGAGCTAAATTAAAGTCAGGACCACAAGGGTTATAACCTGTGCATTATTACCTGAGCCACATGCAAATTGACTTAGGGATAAGCTGATTAGGGAACAGAACAGGTGGCTAAAGGAGTGGTGTGGGAAAGAGGGGTTCCATTTCATGGGGCACTGGCACCAGTATTGGGACAGGAAGGAACTGTACCGTTGGGACGGGCTCCACCTGAACCGGTCTGGGACCAGGGTCCGAGCGGAAAGGATAAATAGGGCAGGCACAAGGACTTTAAACTAGTAAATGGGGCGGGGGGTGGGGGGGGAGGAGGGGAGGGCTCAGGTGGAAATTGTAGTACAAATAGTAGTTCATAAACGCAAGGGAAGAGAGTAGAGTAACAGGCAGAAATTGTGCTTTCAGGACTACATGTAAAGGGAAAACTAAAAGATGTAAAGTGATTAAACCAGGGGAGAAAAATAAGAAAGTGAGTAAAACATTAGAGCTGAAGGACAGGCTAGGGGGTGTGGCCCAAATAAGCGTTCTTTATACAAACGCACAGAGTATAAGGAATAAATTGAATGAACTGCAGATGTGAATGGAGAGTATGACATGGTAGCCATTACTGAGACATGGCTGCAAGACGATCAGGACTGGGAACTAAATATACCAGGTTAGAAGGTCTACAGGAAAGATAGGGAAAATGGCAGAGGGGGAGGAGCAGCCTTAGTGATTAAGGATGAAATCACTTCAATGATAAGGGAGGATATAATGAGAGGTAAGCAGGCAGTGGAGACTTTATGGGTAGAATTAAGAAATAGGAAAGGATTTAAGACTGGGATAAGCAGACTAGCACCTGTCAGAAAGGTAGTGAATTTCGAGTGTGTCCGGGATAGTTTTCTACACAATATGTCCCAGAAGCAACAAGGAGCAACAAGGAGCTCTACTTGACAATAAAAGCCATAGATGACTAAAGGGGTAAGGCACAGCATAAAACAAAGAAAAAGCATACAAAAATGCAAAAACTAGCACAGATCTTGACAAATGGGAAAGATACAAAGAACAGCAAAGGGTCACAAAACAGATAGTAAGAGCTACAAAAAGGGAGTATGAAAAGAAACTTGCAAAGGATATCAAAATTAATACAAAGAATTTTTACAATTATATTAGGAAAAAGAGGGGAGTCAGGAGCAACGTTGGCCCCTTAAAAACTGAAAACGGTGATATTGTCAATGACATTGGGGAAATGGCGGACATGTTGAATAATTACATTGCGTCAGTATTTACAGAAGAGGAAGAGAATAGTATGCCAGAAATCCCAAGGAAGCTAATATTAAATCAGGGACAGGGAGTCAGTAAAATTAACACAAGTAAAATAACAGTAATGAAGAGAATAATGACACTAAAAAGAGTGACAAATCCCCAGGGCCAGATGGTTTCCATCCCAGGGTTTAAAGGAAGTAGGTGAGCACATTGCAGATGCCCCAATTATAATCTTCCAAATTTCACTCGATTCAGGAACCGTTCTTTTAGATTGGAAAATTGCCCATGCCACTCTGCTATTTAAGAGTGGCGAGAGAGGGAAACCAGGGAATTACAGACCAGTTAGCCCAACATCTGTTGTGGGGAAATGGCTAGAGTCTATAATTAAGGATAGGGTGACTAAATACCTTGAACATTTTCAGTTGATCAGAGCGAGCCAGTGTTATGGAGTGTATTAAACCAACACTCGACACAAGGTTTTAGATCGATAGTCAAGTTGTCTTTATTACACCGGTGGGGAGACAGTCTGCTCTGTCTTAGCCAGACTTCTCCAAATTGTTACAGCAAACACTACATTTTTATACATTACAATAAGCATGTTTGGCTCGTGCTAAATTAATTCCTGCCACCCGATTGGACCTTGGCCCGCATGCACCTTCACGGATTGGTTACGAATCTTAATATAAACATGTGTAAACTGCCTCCTCAATCAATCACTCAAACTGCTGAATGCTGATTAAAAGATACCGTGGGATGTGACCCAGAGAATAAAGTTCTTACGGGCAGTTGAAATGCTGGACATCCTGTCTCCACTTAATTGCTTTTTAGTCTTCAAAGGTCAGCATAGATGTGGCCCTTCATGTTAGCCTCTGTCTTTTTATACTATTCAGTGAAACTGCCAGCAATGTCATTTTAACTCTTTCCCCACTGCAGCCAGCATGGATTTGTGAAAGGTAGGTCATGCCTGACAAACCTGATTACTTTAGTCAGCTCCTCAAAGTTCAGAGGACAGGGGAATGTCTATGGATGTTATTTATATGGACTTCTGGAATGCATTTGATAAAGTCCCACATAAGAAACTGTTAACTAAGGTAGAAGCCCACAGAATGGAGGGCAAATTATAGTCCTGGTCAGGAAATTGGCTGAGCGGCAGGAGACGGGCAGTAAGGATAATGGGTAGGTAATTAAATTGGCAGGAAGTGACTAGTGGTGTCTCGCAGATCTGTGTTGGGCCTCAACTATTCACCGTATTTGTTAACTAATTAGATGATAGAAACAGAGAAGATAGGAGCAGGAGTAGGCCATTCGGCCCCTCTAGCCTGCTCTGCCATTCAATGCGATCATGGGTGATCATCCAAATTCAGAACCCTGTCCCTGCTTTCTCCCCATATCCCTTGATTCCTTTAGCCACAAGAAATATATCCAACTCCTTCTTGAATATATTTAATGAATTGGCCTCTACTGCCTTCTGTGGTAGAGAATTCCACAGGTTCACCACCCTAAGGGTGAAGAAATTCCTCCTCATTTCTGTCCTAAAGGGGTTACCCCTTATCCTTAGACTGTGACTCCTGGTTCTGGACTCCCCGACCATCGGGAACATTCTTCCTGCATCTAGTCTGTCCAGTCCTGTCAGAATTTTATAAGTTTCAATGAGATCCCCTCTCATTCTTCTAAACTCCAGCGAGTATAAGCCCAATCGACCCAATCTCTCCTCATACGTCATTCCTGCCATCCCAGGTATCAGCCTGGTGAATCTTCGCTGAACTCCTTCCACGGCAAGAACCTCGTTCCTCAGATAAGGCGACCAAAACTGCACACAATACTCAAGGTGTGGTCTCACCAAGGCCCTGTACAACTGCAGCAAGACATCCTTGTTCCTGTACTCAAACCCTCTCTCTATGAAGGCCGACATACCATTTGCCTTCTTAACCACCTGCTGCACCTGCATGCTTACCTTCAGCGACTGGTGCACAAGGACACCCAGGTCTCGTTGCACTTCGCCTTCTCCCAATCTATTGCCATTCAGATAATAATCTGCCTTCCTGTTTTTGACACCAAAGTGGATAACCTCACATTTATCCACGTTATATTGCATCCGCCATGCTTCTGCCCAATCACCCAACCTGTCCAAATCATCCTGGAGTTTCTCGGCATCCTCCTCACGCCCACCCAGCTTTGTGTCATCTGCAAACTTGGAGATATTACATCTAGTTCTTGTCTAGATCATTAATATATATTGTGAATAGCTGGGGTACAAGGACCGATCCCTGCAGTACCCCACTAGTCACTGATACAATAGCAAAATACTGCGGATGCTGGAAAACTGAAACAACAGAAAGCGCTGGAAAAACTCAGGCCAGGCAACATCCGTGGAGAGATACTGTATTCGCTGCTCACGATGTGGTCTCCTCTACATTGGGGAGACCAAACGCAGATTGGGTGACCGCTTTGCGGAACACCTCCGTTCAGTCCGTAAGGGTGACCCCGAGCTTCCGTCGCTTGTCATTTTAATTCACCTCTCCACACCCACTCAGACCTCACCGTCCTCGGCCTCGTGCATTGTTCCACGGAAGCTCAGCGTAAGCTTGAGGAACAGCACCTCATCTTCCGATTAGGCACTTTACAGCCTTCCGGACTCAATATCGAGTTCAACAATTTCAGATCATAACCTCGGCCTCTACCATTTTTATCCCCCACTTTTGGTTTGTGCCTTTTCCCTTTTTGTTCCCCCCTCTCTCCCCCATGGCAGCTGTCTTTCATCCTGCCAGCGCATGTCACACTTCTGAGCCATCTTTTGTTTCTTAACCTGTCCTATTACCATCTCGTCTCGCCTTGTGTATCTCTTAATGTCTCTACGTCTCACAGACCTTCCCTTTTGTTCTTTTATTTCCTCTCCCAGCCTCCAAACTTGCTTTTTCATCTGTTTCATTTCCTGCTTTTTTCTCAGCTCTGACGAAGGGTCTTCGACCTGAAACATTAACTCTGTTTCTCTCTCCACGGATGTTGCCTGGCCTGCTGAGGTTTTCCAGCGCTTTGTTGTTACCCCACTAGTCACTGCCTGCCACTCGGAAAAAGACCCGTTTATTCCAACTCTTTGCTTTCTGTCTACCAACCAGTTCTCTATCCAAGTCAATACCTTGCCCCCAATCCCATGTGCCTTAACTTTACACGCTAATCTCTTATGAGGGACCTTATCGAAAGCCTTTTGAAAGTCCAAATACACCACATACACTGGTTCTCCCTTATCTATTTTACCAGTTACATCCTCAAAAAATTCCAGTAGATTAGTCAAGCACGATTTACCTTTTGTAAATCCATGTTGACTTTGTCCGATCCTGTCACTGTTTTCCAAGTGCTCTGCTATTATATCTTTTATAATGGACTCTAGCATTTTCCCCCACTACCAATGTCAGGCTTACCGGTCTGTAATTCCCCGTTTTCTCTCTACCACCTTTTTTGAATAGTGGGGTAACATTAGCTACCCTCCAATCCATGGGTAATGTTCCAGATTCCATCGAATGTTGGAAGATCAGCAGCAATGCATCTACTATTTCTAGGGCCACTTCCTTAAGTACCCAAGGATGCAGATTATCAGGCCCTGGGGATTTATCGGCCTTCAATCCAGTCAATTTCCCTAACACCATTTCCCTACAAATACTGATTTCTTTCAGTTCCTCCCTTTCATCAGACCCTACGTTCCCTGACATCTCTGGGAGGTTATTTGTGTCCTCCTTTGTGAAGACAGAACCAAAATATGTATTTAATTGGTCAGCCATTTCTTTGTTCCCCATTACAAGTTCCCCTGATTCTGACTGCAAGGGACCTACACTTGACTTCAATCTTTTTCTCTTCACATATCTATAAAAGCTTTTACAGTCAGTTTTGATGTTCCCTGCAAGCTTCCTCTCATATTCTATTTTCCCCTTCTTAATTAATCCCTTTGTCCTCCTTTGTTGAATCCTAAACTGCTCCCAATCCTCAGGTTTACTGCTTTTTCTGGCCAATTTATATGTCCTCTCCTTGGATCTTATGCTATCCCTAATTTCCCTTGTTAGCCACGGTTGGGTCACCTTTTTTGTTTTATTCTTATGCCAAACTGGGATGAACAAATTCTGTACTTCATCCATGCAGTCTTTGAATGTTTGCCATTGCCTATCCACTGTCAACCCGTTGAGTGACATTCCCCAATCAATCCTACCCGACTCGCGCCTCATACCATCGTAGTTTCCTTTATTTAAATTAAGGACCCTAGTCTCTGAGTCAACTACTTCACTCTCCATCTTAATGAAGAATTCTATCATATTATGATCGCTCCGACCCAAGGGGCCTCGTACAACAAGATTGCTAATTAATCCTTTCTCATTACATAATACCCAGTCTAAGATGGCCTGATCTCTGGTTGGTTCCTCGACATATTGGTCCAGGAAACCATCCCGTAAACACTCTGATGGCATAGAAAGTCAGATATCCAAATTTGCCGATGACAAAGTTAGGCAGCATTGTAGGCAGTGTAGATGAAAGCATAAAATTACAAAGGGATATCGACAGATTAAGTGAATGGGCAAAACTGTGGCAAAAGGATTTCAATGTAAGCAAATGTGAGGTCATCCACTTTTTCCTAAAAACGGATAGAACAGGGTACTTTCTAAATGGTGAAAGGTTAAAAACAGTGGAGGTCCAAAGAGACTTGGGGGGTCCAGGTACATAGATCATTAAAATGACATGAACAGGTACAGAAAATCATCAAAAAGGCTAATGGAACACTGGCCTTTATATCGAGAGGACTAGAATACAAGGGGGTAGACGTTATGCTGCAGCTGTACAAAGCCCTGGTTAGACCACACCTGGAGCACTGTGAGCAGTTCTGGAGGGGGGCATAGTCTAAAAATTAGAGCCAAGACCTTTCAGGAGTGAGATTAGGAAACACTTCTACACACAAAGGGTGGTAGAAGTTTGGAACTCTCTCCCGCAAACTGCAATAGATGCTGGATCAATTGTTAATTTTAAATTGAAAACTGATATAACTTTAGTTAACAAAAATCTTCGGGGATATGGGCCATACCTGTTCCTATGTTCGTAGACCAGTTGGTCCGAATGGCCTGTTTCTGTGCTGTAAACATTTTGTAATTCTATGTTCCACAAGTGGGAAAAATATTCTAACCTGCCTCCTCATTGTAGCCCTCAGATTGCTCCTTTGCTTCAATCTGCCAACCAGCAGAAACAGCCTTTCAACACTTACCTCAAGACAACCCAACGGTAACCCGCACTGCAGGAAGAGACACATTGTGTGTACCAGGGCAGGCATTACCTTCACCTTTACCTGTCCTGCTGTTCCTTTGCCTGATTATCTCAGAGTCTTAACCGCTTCGGGGCAGCTGAAATCAGGGTGGGAACCGCTCATCCCTTTCCAAAGAACTCGAACAACTTTTGTTGGCAGATGGAGAAGAGGAGCAACAGCAAGAGCTTGGGAGGCCTCTGATTGGGTTACCCTAGTATGGTAGATCCATGGGAATTACAGAAAGAGGAGGCACCAGCCCATCGACCCCAACCTCAGAGCCCGCGACCCCCCCAGACCCCGAGCCCCAGACCTCCTCACTCTCACCTACCCTTACACAGACGGTTCTCCTTGCTCTCGTCGTTGTTCTTGGAGCTCCTCCCAGAGCCCGACTCTCTCGGCCGAGAACTCCCAGCGTCGCTCCCACCGCCCTGTTGCATGACAGGCGTTGATCCCTGTACTCCTATTGGACAAACCACATGTCAACCAGAAGCCTGTTGGGCAGTGAATTCACAACAATTGGTTGGGAGGGAGAGGGGCAGTGGAGGGATGGGGCGGATTGTCTATCTTAAGGCACTTGAGGTAACAGAACATTCAGGGTTCCTGGTCACAGCTACAGAAAAGGTTGTCGATCCCTCCAATGACAGTTTATAGGGAATTCTAGCCCGTGCCTTTTGTCAGCGCTCTCTCTTCAACCCCTGGCTAAACACTTGCTCTTTGGTGCTGTTCGTGATTTCCCTCCCAAGTCACTTACCATCTCATTACAGATATCAGACACTGGATATCAAACAGCGCAGACCACACACGAGTTGCCTGCACTTCGAGCCCTCCTTCACTCCCGGCGTGGCAACTGACTGACAGGGTGCACAGCTCAGTGACGGCCTCCAGGACTTTAACCTCCAGCTGCCGCATTAAAAGTGCCCCTGCTGTTGCGTGTGGAAACATTTAACCCAACGGTAACCCGCAGCCCGGGAAGAGGCACATTGTGCGTACCAGGGCAGACATTACCTTTACTGTTTCTTTTCCTGATTATCTCTTTGACTGTCTTAATCGCTTTGGGGCAGCTGAAACCAGGATGGACAGAGTTATGTTTCCTGTAACCCTCGGACTCTTTCCAATAAACCCGAACAACTTTTGTTTCTTCATGAAATAAATCCGGCTCAGTTATCGTCTCCTCTCCCAAGTCTTTGGAATTCTCTGAAATCTGTGAAGCAGAAACACGGCACAAATGTCTTCCTTTTGTGTTGTCCCATTTTCTAAAGTGTGAATCAATGGAATAATTTCAATGCTTTGTCGACAATTTCCAGGTATTTTTATTGCAAGATAGCAGACGGATGCACATTAAACTCACAGATACACGGTACAGTGAAGATCACGCACTGTGCTTGGGCGGGACAGTCCATACTCTGTCCCTGTGGGTCACTGGGGCACGTACCATGGAGCCCTATGGACCACACACCGTTTAAATGGACACTCCCAGTAATCTGTATTTCTCTCACACTGCTGATACAACAACCTGCATTTATATAGCGTCTCGGGTGGTAAAATGTCCCAAGGTGCTTCACAGGAGCGATTCTCAAACACAATCTGACACTGAGCCACGAGATACTGGGACATGTGACCAGAAACTAGGTCAAAGAGGTAGTTTCAAGGAGGAGAGAGGCAGAGAGATGGAGGGGTCATTCCAGAGCTCATAACCTAGGCAGCTGAAGGCACAACCGACAGTGGGGGAGCGATTAAAATCGGAGAGCGGCGAGAATTTAATTGCCCTCTTTCCCCACTCCCAGTCAGTGTCTGCATTTTGTACATGGCACGAGGGTAAACATTACACATTCATTTTTGAACGGTTTCAAGCAGCAATCCGCCCCCTTATGAACCAAACATTGAAGTTTGTGAGGCGGAAGGGGGCAGGGAGTGGGATTGCTCAGCCTGCCCCGCCTCACCCACTGGCTGTAGTCTGATGCATGCTTGTTCCTGGGCTACTGCAGGAAATCCACTAGATCCCTCACCGATTGGCTCAGTGGAACCTACATCAGCATCTTCCACCTCAGTGGAGTCCGACCCACCGCCCCTTCCCCCACCCATTCTCCCCTTCAGAGTGTCAGGTAATCCTGTCTCCGCAGGATTGGCCTCCTCTTCCACACGACAGGCTCTCACCTCATCAGCCCTGGCTCAGTGGGTAGCTCTCTTGTCTCTGAGTCAGAAGGTTGTGGGTTCAAGTCCCACTCCAGGGACTTGAGCACATAATCTAGGCTGACATTCCCAGTGCAGTACTGAGGGAGCGCCGCACTGTCGGAGGGTCAGTGCTGAGGGAGCGCCGCACTGTCGGAGGGGCGGCACTGAGGGAGCGCCGCACTGTCGGAGGGGCGGCACCGAGGGAGCGCCGCACTGTCGGAGGGGCGGTACCGAGGGAGCGCCGCACTGTCGGAGGGGCGGTGCCGAGGGAGCGCCGCACTGTCCGAGGGGCGGTGCCGAGGGAGCGCCGCACTGTCCGAGGGGCGGTGCCGAGGGAGCGCCGCACTGTCCGAGGGGCGGTGCCGAGGGAGCGCCGCACTGTCCGAGGGGCGGTGCCGAGGGAGCGCCGCACTGTCCGAGGGGCGGTGCCGAGGGAGCGCCGCACTGTCCGAGGGGCGGTGCCGAGGGAGCGCCGCACTGTCCGAGGGGCGGTGCCGAGGGAGCGCCGCATTGTCCGAGGGGCGGTGCCGAGGGAGCGCCGCACTGTCCGAGGGGCGGTGCCGAGGGAGCGCCGCACTGTCCGAGGGGCAGTGCCGAGGGAGCGCCGCACTGTCAGAGGGACGGTACCGAGGGAGCGCTGCACAGTCGGAGGGGCGGTACTGAGGGAGTGCCGCACTGTGGGAGGGGCGGTACTGAGGGAGCGCCGCACTGTCGGAGATGCAGCACTGAGGGAGCGCCACACTGTCGGAGGGGCAGTAATGAGGGAGCGCCGCACTGTCGGAGGGGCGGTACTGAGGGAGCGCCGCACTGTCGGAGGGTCAGTACTGAGGGAGCGCCGCACTGTCGGAGGGGCGGTACTGAGGGAGCGCCGCACTGTCGGAGGGGCGGTACTGAGGGAGCGCCGCACTGTCGAGGGGCAGTACTGAGGGAGCGCCGCACTGTCGGAGGGGCGGTACTGAGGGAGCGCCGCACTGTCGGAGGGGCAGTACTGAGAGAGCGCCGCACTGTCGGAGGTGCAGTACTGAGGGAGCGCCGCACTGTCGGAGGGGCTGTACTGAGGGAGCGCCGCACTGTCGGAGGGGCTGTACTGAGGGAGCGCCGCACTGTCCGAGGGGCTGTCTTTCGGATGAGACATAAAACCGAGGCCCCATCTGCCCTCTCAGATGGACATAAAATATCCCACGCCACTATTATGAAGAGCGGGGAGTTCTCCTCGATGTCCTGGCTAATATTTATCCCTCAATCAACATCACAAACAGATTAACAGCTCATTATCACATTGCTGTTTGTGGGAGCTTGCTGTGCGCAAATTCCTTTCCACGTTTCCCACATTACAACAGTGACTACATTTCAAAAAGTACTACATAGGCTGTAAAGAGCTTTGGGACGTCCCGAGGTTGTGAAAGGCGCTGGAGAAATGTTCGTTCTTTCATTCTTTGTAAACTAACCCGTCCCCGGGATCAGATTGGGAGGGAAGAGACAAAACAGCAGAACTCATGAAAAGGGAAATAGATACGAGAGAACAATCTACACAGGTAATACAGAGCGAGAGTAATTACCTGTGATCCATTGTAGAGCGTTTCGGAGGTCTTCATTTTCACGAGACACTTTGTAGACAAACAGAACACACGGAGTCCCTGGTCCTCCTTTACATTGGGAAATATCAAGTTCTTTCAGAATAGCTTCATGTACTTTTCCTTGACCGTAACATTCCACTGGTATAAAACAGAACTTGTGCTGAATCATTCATGATTACACCAGAGATATTTTACTCAGTATATGAATTTCAGAGACTAACAGAGAAAGGCATTCAGTTTAATTTCCAGCAGCACCATGCGACATATTCCTCAGAGGAACCAAACACTGAACTAAGAGACTGGCAGCCACCAGAGTAGGTCAACAATACAGGCCTGGTACTGACAGCAGAGCCTGGTACTGGGATGGGAGAACCATGGATACCACAGACACCAGGGAACGGGAGTTCAGGAGAAACATCTTTACTCAGAGAGTAGCGAGAATGTGGATCTCATGGTTGAGGTGAATAGAATCAAAGCATTTAAGGGGAAGATAAATAGACACGAGGGAGAAAGGAATAGAAGGTTACTCTGATGGGGTGAGAAGAAGATTAGGAGGAGCCTCGTGTGGAGCATAAACATCAGCCCAGCAGAGTAAAAGAGCAGGAACCGGAGCAGCCCAGAGTAAAAGAGCAGGAACCGGAGCAGCCCAGAGTAAAAGAGCAGGAACCGGAGCAGCCCAGCGTAAAAGAGCAGGAACCGGAGCAGCCCAGAGTAAAAGAGCAGGAACCGGAGCAGCCCAGAGTAAAAGAGCAGGAACCGGAGCGGCCCAGAGTAAAAGAGCAGGAACCGGAGCGGCCCAGAGTAAAAGAGCAGGAACCGGAGCAGCCCAGCAGAGTAAAAGAGCAGGAACCGGAGCGGCCCAGAGTAAAAGAGCAGGAACCGGAGCAGCCCAGCAGAGTAAAAGAGCAGGAACCGGAGCGGCCCAGAGTAAAAGAGCAGGAACCGGAGCAGCCCAGGGTAAAAGAGCAGGAACCGGAGCAGCCCAGCAGAGTAAAAGAGCAGGAACCGGAGCAGCCCAGCAGAGTAAAAGAGCAGGAACCGGAGCAGCCCAGCAGAGTAAAAGAGCAGGAACCGGAGCTGCCCAGAGTAAAAGAGCAGTAACCGGAGCGGCCCAGAGTAAAAGAGCAGGAACCGGAGCGGCCCAGAGTAAAAGAGCAGGAACCGGAGCAGCCCAGAGTAAAAGAGCAGGAACCGGAGCGGCCCAGAGTAAAAGAGCAGGAACCGGAGCGGCCCAGAGTAAAAGAGCAGGAACCGGAGCGGCCCAGAGTAAAAGAGCAGGAACCGGAGCGTCCCAGAGTAAAAGAGCAGGAACCGGAGCAGCCCAGCAGAGTAAAAGAGCAGGAACCGGAGCGGCCCAGAGTAAAAGAGCAGGAACTGGAGCGGCCCAGAGTAAAGACCAGGAACCGGAGCAGCCCAGCAGAGTAAAAGAGCAGGAACCGGAGCGGCCCAGCAGAGTAAAAGAGCAGGAACCGGAGCGGCCCAGAGTAAAAGAGCAGGAACCGGAGCGGCCCAGCAGAGTAAAAGAGCAGGAACCGGAGCAGCCCAGCAGAGCAAAAGAGCAGGAACCGGAGCGGCCCAGAGTAAAAGAGCAGGAACCGGAGCGGCCCAGCAGAGTAAAAGAGCAGGAACCGGAGCAGCCCAGAGTAAAAGAGCAGGAACCGGAGCAGCCCAGCAGAGTAAAAGAGCAGGAACCGGAGCAGCCCAGCAGAGTAAAAGAGCAGGAACCGGAGCGGCCCAGAGAAAAAGAGCAGGAACCGGAGCAGCCCAGCAGAGTAAAAGAGCAGGAACCGGAGCGGCCCAGAGTAAAAGAGCAGGAACCGGAGCAGCCCAGAGTAAAAGAGCAGGAACCGGAGCAGCCCAGAGTAAAAGAGCAGGAACCGGAGCAGCCCAGAGTAAAAGAGCAGGAACCGGAGCAGCCCAGAGTGAAAGAGCAGGAACCGGAGCAATTCAAAGATTTAAACTAATTAAATAAATAAAAAAAGATTAGAATAAGATAAAGCAGAGCAGGTTGTGTGTCTGGACTGCAGTATCTGGGAGTTTGTGGACAGCGAGACTCTCCCGAGCGATCACGTCTGCAGTCGATGTATTTGTCTCTGATCTCCCCGGCTCAGAGTGATTGAGCTGGAGTGCGAGTAGGAGACACTGACACATAAGGGAGGGGGAGGAGTATCTGGACTGTTTGCTCCAGACCTCGGTCACACCTTGTAGAGAGGTGCAGGTTCAGAACGGTGTTGGTGAGATCGATAGTGTGTAGAGTAAGGGGAACTGTAGAAAGTATATACAGACCCTTAATTTTTAATATTTCTTGAAATGCTTTGCCAGGCAAAAAGGTTTTTTAAAAGTGAAATAAAATTGGTGAATGTAACAAGCAGTCTTTCACTGATGAGGCAGGAAATATGGTTGTGACTGCAGGAGGTAGTGATAGACAAGAGAGATAAGCAAACCCCGAGTCCTGAAGTATTTAGCAGCCTCCCACCTGACATGAAGATTGGTAATGGGACGTATGAGAATTTAAAATTAAGGGTTGCTCAGGCGATGGGGGTAGGAACAGGGTACCCCTCCAAGGCCATGGCAATGTGTCCAGATTGATTTTATTGGACCCTTACCCACTACTAAGAAGGGCAATAAATATTGTCTGGTGTTAGTGGACAATTTCACTCAATGGGTGGAAGCATTTCCTTGTGAAACAGCTACGGCATTGTGGACTGCAAAAACACTAGTAAAAGAGGTTTTCTCTCGATGGGGACTCCCTCGTGTAGTGGAGTCAGACCAAGGGAGCTATTTCACAGGTCAGGTGATGCAGGCTACTCTTAAACTGTTGGGGATTGAAGGAAAATGGCATGTAGCTCACAACCCGCAGTCGTCGGGAATTGTGGAAAGAATGAACCGTACCCTAAAACTGGCTTTACGTAAAGAACTGAATGAAAGCCCCACCAAGTGGGACGAGATACTGCTTCTAATCCTGATGAATATACGCAGTACAGAGTCGAAGGGGATGGGATATTCTCTGCATGAATTGGTTACAGGGAGACCCATGAGAACCCCAACACACTTGCTGATTCCTACATTAACAGAGAAACAGGTCAAAGAGGTAACCAGGGATAAGTTCCTAAATGACTTGTGGGAAACTCAGTTACACCTGGGAGCTGCCCACAATATCAGAAGGGCTCACCAAGGCAACCGATTACTTCTAGCCCTGAGTAAGCCACAGGAATGGAAGGTCGGTAGCCAGGTGATGGTTCGAAACTAGGCAAGAGTGGGTGTGTTTGAACCCTTGTACAAGGGACCATACAGTATCGTTGAGAAGGCTAGCCCCATGGTGTATGCAGTTCAGCTACCTAAGAGAGTTAAGTGGTTTCATATTAACCAGATGAAGCTTTTTCAGCCCACAAGCAGGTCAAGGAGACAACAGACTACGATTATGAGCATGATTGGGATGCAGCCGGTCTGCTGGGATGATAGAGGAAATGCCCACCAGGTACAGTATGATCCAAGTGAAGGCGGACAGGGCGCAGGAGCTATCGAAGCCTCCTCGACCCTAGGTACGGAGTCACCTTATATTCACAGACGAGACCGAAAAATTCTTACTACCTCATGACGTAGTAAAAGAAAGAGAACACCCCTAAGATTTAGACTTTATTAGTACCAAAAACCGAAATGGCTAATGATAGAGGGAAACTTAAAGTTTTATCGACACAGACGCTATCAGTCCAAAACAAGTAAAACACAGGATTTGCTGAGTGAAAGGAATCTTAAAAGGAATGCTGGAATCTCAGTTTGTGTGAAAGTGTGTTAAAAGTGTGGAAGTTTTCTGTCTTTGCAAGAAAGTGTCTGTTGTGTTTGTTTTAGCTCCACCCACTTTTCTGTACAGAGAGCTAAATGCTGTTTAACCCGTTGTAGACTTGTCTTGAATGATGGACAAGCGTGTGCTGTTTTAAATCTGTTAATTGATTTCAATTTAAGTTTGTTAATTGTTTTACAAAAGATAAGCTTCAGCCTTGAAGTTACAGTTGCCAATGTGCCTGGAAGAAAATGACAAGGCATGGGTGAATGTTTCTTTGTTAATGTGGCTTCTTCCTTTCTTTTTCAAGTGATACTGGTTAGTTTAAGAAATTGATCTGGATTAAATTGGAGTTATGAGGTTAATTAACCTATTAAAACCAGACTTTTATTGTGGCCACGGTGAAATTCTGGTGGGTGTAAATTGTGTGATCGCCTCTAGTTCCGGAAATGAGGCAATCTCATCGACAATTGGTATTTTTAAGATTTCTGACCAATTTCAACTATGTGTGACCAGGGGGAAAGAAAGGGAATGCTATTATTGTGTATGGAGTTATTTCGCAGAATGTTTGTAGTGGTGTTACTAGTGATGTCTGATGTTTTAACTTGCTGTGTGTATTGTAAAGATATTGGACATTATTAAATGTAAGTTTATGTTTTCGACAAAGCCGCGTAAAATGACGTGTGTATAATGTATGGATCTTGGTTGGTGGATGCAGTGGGGAAAGAGTTAAACTGACATCGCTGGCAGTTTCACTGAATGGGGTAATAAAGACAATACTTTGCAGTAGTAAGCTTTTTCTAAGTTGCTGAACTGGCAGTTGAGATAACCTAGCCGGATGTTGAACCATAAGAGGCCAAGAGGATGTAAGTCCTCTTCTGGCGGGAAAGTAAAACAATGAGTTGGAAGTAAAGAGGCCTAGAGAGGCAGGAAAGCAGGACAATGAGTCAGAAGTACAATGTTGATGAGACCCCATTTGGCATAAACAAAGGTCAGAGGTGCAACAACAGCTTGTGGGATAACGGACATATAATTTTCCAATAATAAAGGCGGTACTTTAATGTAACGCGGCATAGGCAACCAATCAGTGAAGATGCATGCGGGCCAAGGTCCAATCAGGTGGCAGGAATGAATAAGCGAAGGGACATCCCACATTACACGACAAGTACATGATGAGGAAGCACCATGTTTTAATGGAACAATCACATTCGGAGTCTCATCCACGGCTCCCAATACACAGAAAGAAGAGACAAGCGAACCGAGGATGCTACAATGTCCAGATATGAAACCTGGACCTATGAATGGACTCGTATTATTTACCGAGGGAGAACAATTGTATGGTAACGGGAGACACGATATTGTACTAAGGAACTGAACTATGTTACAATGGCCAGGATATTGTGAATGGTTCACTAAAACTAGAGAATTGTATGCATATCTGATGAAGAATGTAATTAACCAAGCTGCTGATGCGACAGGGGCCACTAGTTTCAGGGGACATGCTGCATTCCACCAAAGGATTAAGAGGAGCTTAGGAACCGACATACTCACGGGAATAAACACGGGGACATCATTCATTAATGCCCTAGATATACAAGGAGTCCAGAGTCGTGTGGAATGACTACAAAGGATAATACAACAGATTTTAGAGACGGAAACTGGTTTGGTTCGACAAGGATCAGAGTTGGGGGGACACACGATAAGGAAATTACTCGAGGGAATCAAGGTTATAGAGGACCATGCTAGCGTTATCAGCAAACTAAACCATAGAGATGAGGAACAGGCAAAAGATGGGGTAGGGAGGGGCGGGTGGGAGGAGGCGGGGGGAGGGGGGGCAGAAGGGGAGGAGGGGAGGGGGAGGGTGTGGGAGGGAGGGGGAAGGGGAGGGGGGAGGGGGGAGGGGGGGGAGAGGGGGAGGAGGGGGGGGAGGGGAGGTGGAGGAGGGAGGGGGGAGGAGGAGGTGGGGGAGGGGGAGGAGGGAGGGGGGTGGGGGAGGGTGACCGGGAGGGGGAGGTGGGGGGAGGGAGGTGGGGAGGGGGAGGAGCGGAGGGGATGGGTAGGAGGTGGGGAGGGGGGGAGGGGGGGAGGGGAGGAGGTGGGAGGGGGGGAGGGGAGGTGGAGGAGGGAGGGGGAGGAGGAGATGTGGAGGGGAGGGGGGAGGGGAGGGGGAGGAGGGGGGAGAGGGGAGGTGGAGGAGGGAGGGGGAGGAGGAGGTTGGGGAGGGGGGGGAGGGCGAGGAGGGGGGAGGGGGAGGATGGGGGGAGGGGGGGAGGGGGAGGAGCGGGGGGAGAGGGGTAGGAGGGGGGGGAGGGAGGGGGAGGAGGGGGAGGAGGGAGGGGGAGGGTGGGCGGGAGGGGGGCGTGGGGGGGGAGGGAGGGGGGAGTGAGGGTGGGGGAGGGGGGAGTGAGGGGGGGGGAGTGATGAGGGCAGGAGGAGAGGTCTCCTGTACGAGGGTAACCCAATCAGAGGCCTCCCAAGCTCTTGCTGGTGCTCCTCCTCTCCATCTGCCAACAAAAGTTGTTTGAGTTCTTTGGAAAGCGTACGATGATGGGAGGAATCCTACCATGGGTCAAAAAATGCATGTCTTCAAACAACAGAAGAACTAGGGATGAAGGAACACAGATGATCTTTGCCGGGAGGGAAGGAAAGCTCGAAGTGCAGGGAACTCCTGGGGGGGGTCCGACACTGTTTGATATCCAGTGTCTGATATCTGTAATGAGATGGTAACGGTGACTTGGGAGGGAAATCACAAACAACACCAAAGAGCCAGTGTTTCCCCAGGGGTCGAAGAGAACAAAGGGCACGGGCTAGAATTACCTATAAACTGTCATTGGAGGGATCGACATCTCGCCCCATCCCCCCACTGCCCCTCCCCTCCACCCGACTGCCCCTCTCCCTCCCATCCCCCCCACTTCCCCTCTCGCTCCACCCGGCTGCCCCTCTCCCTCCCATCCCCCCCACTGCCCCTCTCCCTCCCCTCCCCCCACTGCCCCTCTCCCTCCCCTCCCCCCCACTGCCCCTCTCCCTCCCATCCCCCCCACTGCCCCTCTCCCTCCCATCCCCCCCACTGCCCCTCTCCCTCCCAACCAATTGTTGTGCATTCACTGGCCAACAGGCTTCTGATTGACATGTGGTTTGTCCAATAGGAGGATGGGAAGCGATGCCTGTCGTGCCACAGGGCGGTGTGAGCAACACTGCGCATTCTTGGCCGGAAGAGCCGGGCTCTGGGACGAGGAGCTCCGAGAACAACGGCGAGAGCATGGAGAACCGTCGGTATAATGGTAGGGGAGAGCGAGGAGGGCTGGGGTCGGGCGTCTCTGGTTTGGTGGCTCTGGGGTCGGGCATCTCTGGGGTCGGGGCTCTGGGGTCGGGCGTCTCTGGTCTGGTCTAGCTCTGGGGTCGGGGCTCTGGGGGTCGGGGCTCTGGGGTCGGGGCTCTGGGGGTCGGGGCTCTGGGGTCGGGGTGCTGGGGTCGGGGGTCTGGGGGTCTGGGGCTCTGGGGTCGGGGCTCTGGGGTCGGGGCGCTGGGGGTCGGGGCTCTGGGGGTCGGGGCGCTGGGGGTCGGGGCTCTGGGGTCGGGGCTCTGGGGGTCGGGGCTCTGGGGTCGGGGCTCTGGGGGTCGGGCGTCTCTGGTCTGGTGACTCTGGCTCTGGGGTCGGGCGTCTCTGGTCTGGTGGCTCTTGCGCTGGGGTCGGGCGTCTCTGGTCTGGTGGCTCTGGCTCTGGGGTCGGGCGTCTCTGGTCTGGTGGCTCTTGCGCTGGGGTCGGGTGTCTCTGGTCTGGTGGCTCTGGGGTCGGGTGTCTCTGGTCTGGTGACTCTGGGGTCGGGACGCTGGGGTCGGGCGTCTCTGGTCTGGTGACTCTGGGGTCGGGGCGCTGGGGTCGGGCGTCTCTGGTCTGGTGACTCTGGCGCTGGGGTCGGGCGTCTCTGGTCTGGTGGCTCTGGCGCTGGGGTTTGGCGTCTCTGGTCTGGTGGCTCTGGGGTCGGGTGTCTCTGGTCTGGTGGCTCTGGGGTCAGGTGTCTCTGGTCTGGTAGCTCTGGGGTCAGGTGTCTGGTCTGGTGGCTCTGGGGTCGGGCGTCTCTGGTCTGGTGGCTCAGGGGTCGGGGTGCTGGGGTCGGGCGTCTCTGGTCTGGCGGCGCTGGGGTTTGGGGGCTCTGGGGTCGGGTCCTGGGGTTTGGGGGCGCTGGGGTTTGGGGGCTCTGGGGTCGGGTCCTGGGGTTTGGGGGCGCTGGGGTTTGGGGGCTGTGGGGTCGGGTCCTGGGGTTTGGGGGCTCTGGGGTCGGGTCCTGGGGTCGGGGCCGCTGGGGTTTGGGGGTTCTGGGGTTGGGGTGCTGGGGTTTGGCGGCGCTGGGGTTGGGGTGCTGGGGTTTTGGGGTTCTGGGGTTTGGGGGCTCGGGGGCTCTGGGGTTGGGGTGCTGGGGTTTGGCGGCGCTGGGGTTGGGGTGCTGGGGTTTGGGGTTCTGGGGTTTGGGGGCTCTGGGGTCGGGTCCTGGGGTTTGGGGGCTCTGGGGTCGGGTCCTGGGGTTTGGGGGCTCTGGGGTTGGGGTGCTGGGGTTTGGCGGCGCTGGGGTTGGGGTGCTGGGGTTTGGGGGCTCTGGGGTCGGGTCCTGGGGTTTGGGGGCTCTGGGGTTGGGGTGCTGGGGTTTGGGGGCTCTGGGGTCGGGGTGCTGGGGTTTGGGGGCTCTGGGGTCGGGTCCTGGGGTTTGGGGCCGCTGGGGTTTGGGGGTTCTGGGGTCGGGGCCGCTGGGGTTTGGGGGTTCTGGGGTTGGGGTGCTGGGGTTTGGGGGTTCTGGGGTCGGGGTGCTGGGGTTTGGGGGCTCTGGGGTCGGGTCCTGGGGTTTGGGGGTCCTGGGGTTCTGGGGTCGGGGTGCTGGGGTTCTGGGGTCGGGGTGCTGGGGATCCGGGGTCGGGGTGCTGGGGTTCCGGGGTCAGGTCCTGAGGTTTGGGGGCTTCTCTGAGGTCGGGCCCCTGGGGTTTATGGTCAGAGATAATCAGGCAAAGGAACAGCAGGAAAGGTGAAGGTAATGCCTGCCCTGGTACACACACTGCCTCTTCCCGGGCTGCGGGTTACTGTTGGTTACATGTTTTCACACACAATAGCAGGGGCACCTTTAATGCGGCAGCTGGTGGTTAAAGTTGGGGAACGAGAGACCCATGGGAATTACAGCAACAACAACTTGCGTTTATATAGCGCCTTTAATGTAGTAAAATATCCCAAGGCATTTCACAGGAGCAATTATCAAACAAAAATCGTCACCGACCCACAGAAGGCGATATTAGAGCAGGTGAGAGGTAGGTTTTAAGGAGTGACATAAAAGTAAGAAAGAGAGGCGCAGAGGTTTAGGGAGGGAATTCCAGAGTTTGTTATATTCTCTTCCTGGAGTGCGGGTTACCTTTGGGTTGTCTTGAGCTAAGTGTTGAAAGGATGTTTCTGCTGGTTGGCAGATTGAAGCGAAGGAGTAATCTGAGGGCTACAATGAGGAGGCAGGTTAGAATATTTTTCCCACTTGTGGAACATAGAAATACAAAATGTTTACAGCACAGAAACAGACCATTCACCCAATTGGTCTACGAACATAGGAACAGGTATGGCCGATATCCCCTAATACCCTTAGTTAACAAAAGTCTATCAATTTTCGATTTAAAATTAACAATTGACCCAGAATCTATTGCCGTTTGCGGGAGAGAGTTCCAAACTTCTACCACCCTTTGTGTGTAGAAGTGTTTCCTAATTTCACTCCTAATTGCCCCCTGGTCCTAGAATCCCCAATCACTGAAAATAGTTTCTCTCTATCTACCCCATCAGTTCCCCTTTAATATCTTGAAAACTTCGATCAGATCACCCCATAACTTTCTAAATTCTAGGGAATACAACCCGAGTTTGTGTAATCTCCCCTCGTAACTTAACCCTTGGAGTCCGGTATCATTCTGGTAAACCTACGCTGCCCTCCCTCCAAGGCCAATATATCCTTCCTAAGGTGTGGTGCCCAGAACTGCTCACAGGGTTTTGTATAGCTACAGCATAACTTCTGCCTCCTTGTATTCTAATCTTCTAGATATAAAGGCCAACATTCCATTAGCCTTTTTGATTATTTTCTATACTTGTTCATGACATTTTAATGATCTACGTACCTGGACCCCCCAAGTCTCTTTGGACTCCCACTGTTTTTAGCTTTTCACCATTTAGAAAGTACCCTGTTCTATCCTTTTTAGGTCCAAAGTGGATGACCTCACATTTGCCGACATTGAAATCCTTTTGCCACAGTTTTGCCCATTCACTTAATGTGTCTAACCCTTTGTAATTTTATGCTTTCATCTACAATGCCGCCTATCTTTGTGTCATCGGCAAATTTGGATATCTGACTTTCTATGCCATCATCTAATTAGTTAATAAATACAGTGAATAGTTGAGGCCCAACACAGATCCCTGCGAGACACCACCAGTCACTTCCTGCCAATTTAATTACCTACCCATTATCCCTACTGCCTGTCTCCTGCTGTTCAGCCAGTTTCCTGACCAGGTCTATAATTTGGCCTCAATTCCATGGGCTTCTACCTTAGTCTCTTATGTGGGACTTTATCAGATGCCTTCTGGAAGTCCATATAAATAACATCCATAGACATTCCCCTGTTCACCACTTCAATCACCTCCTCAAAGTTCAATCAGGTTTGTCAGGCATGACCTACCTTTCACAAATCCATGCTGGCTCTCTCTGATCAACTGAAACTTTGAGGTGACGCTGTTTGATATCCAGTGTCAAATATCTGTCATGAGATGGTAACAGTGACTTGGGAGGGAAATCACAAACAACACCAAAAAGAGCCAGTGTTTAGCCAGGGGTTGTAGAGAGAGCGCTGACAAAGGGCACGGGCTAGAATTCCCTATAAACTATCATTGGAGGGATCGACAATCCACCCCATCCCTCCACAGTCCCCCTCCCTCCCAACCGATTGTCGTGCATTCACTGGCCAACAGACTTCTGATTGACATGTGGTTTGTCCAATAGGAGGAGGGGAAACGACGCCTGTCGTGCAACAGGGCGGTGGGAGCAACGCTGCGCATTCTCGGCCAGAAGAGCCGGGCTCTGGGGCGATGAGCTCCGAGAACAACGGCGAGAGCATGGAGAACCGTCTGTGTAATGGTAGGAGAGAGCGAGGAGGGCTGGGGTCTGGGCAGTGCCCTGCGGTCGGTCGTCTCTGGTCTCTGGGGGCGCTGGGGTCGGGGCGCTGGGGTTGGGAGCCTCGGGTCAGGCGTCTCGGGTCTGGGGTCGGGGTTTGGGGGCTCGGGTCGGGCTCTGGGGTTTGGGGGTTCTGGGGTTTGGGGGTTCTGGGGTTTGGGGGCTCTGGGGTTGGGGTTTGGGGTTTGGGTGCTCTGGGGTTGGGGTGCTGGGGTTTGGGGGCTTTGGGGTCGGGGTTTGGGGGCTCTGGGGTCGGGGTTTGGGTGCTCTGGGGTTTGGGGGCTTTGGGGTCGGGCTCTGGGGTTGGGGTTTGGGGGCTCTGGGGTCGGGGCGCTGGGGTTGGTGGCCTCGGGTCAGGCGTCTCGGGTCTGTGGTCGGGGCTCTGGGGTTTGGGGGCTCTGGGGGCGGGGTTTGGGGGCTCTGGGGTCGGGCGTCTCGGGTCTGAGGTCGGGGTTCTGGGGTTGGGGTTTGGGGGCTCGGGTCGGGATCTGGGGGCTCTGGGGTTTGGGGGCTCTGGGGTCGGGTTCTGAGGTTTGGGGGCTCTGGGGTTTGGGGGCTCTGGGGTTTGGGGGCTCTGGGGTCGGGTTCTGGGGTTTGGGGGCTCTGGGGTCGGGTTTGGGGGCTCTGGGGTTTGTGGGCTCTGGGGTCGGGGTGCTGGGGTTTGGGGGCTCTGGGGTTTGGGGGCTCTGGGGTCGGGTTCTGGGGTTTGGGGGCTCTGGGGTCGAGGTTTGGGGGCTCTGGGGTTTGGGGGCTCTGGGGTCGGGGTCTGGGGGCTCTGGGGTCGGGGTTTGGGGGCTCTGGGGTCGGGTTCTGGGGGCTCTGGGGTCGGGTTCTGGGGTTTGGGGGCTCTGGGGTCGAGGTTTGGGGGCTCTGGGGTTTGGGGGCTCTGGGGTCGGGGTCTGGGGGCTCTGGGGTCGGGGTTTGGGGGCTCTGGGGTTTGGGGGCTCTGGGGTTTGGGGGCTCTGGGGTCGGGGTGCTGGGGTTCCGGGGTCGGGTTCCGGGGTCGGGGTGCTGGGGTTCCGGGGTCGGGGTGCTGGGGTTCCGGGGTCGGGGTGCTGGGGTTCCGGGGTCGGGGTGCTGGGGTTCCGGGGTCGGGGTTCCGGGGTCGGGGTGCTGGGGTTCCGGGGTCTGGGTGCTGGGGTTCCGGGGTCGGGGTGCTGGGGTTCCGGGGTCGGTGTGCTGGGGTTCCGGGGTCGGGGTGCTGGGGTTCCGGGGTCGGGGTGCTGGGGTTCCGGGGTCGGGGTGCTGGGGTTCCGGGGTCGGGGTTCCGGGGTCGGGGTGCTCTGGTTCCGGGGTCGGGTTCCGGGGTGCTGGGGTTCCGGGGTCGGTGTGCTGGAGTTCCGGGGTCGGGGTTCTGGGGTCGGGTCCTGGGTTTTGGGGGTCGGGTTCTGGGGTCGGGGTTCTGGGGTCGGGGTGCTGGGGTTCTGGGGTTCTGGGGTCGGGGTGCTGGGGGTCGGGGTGCTGGGGTCCTGGGGTTCTGGGGTCGGGGTGCTGGGGTTCTGGGGTCGGGGTGCTGGGGATCCGGGGTCGGGGTGCTGGGGTTCCGGGGTCAGGTCCTGGGGTTTGGGGGCTTCTCTGAGGTCGGGCCCCTGGGGTTTATGGTCAGAGATAATCAGGCAAAGGAACAGCAGGAAAGGTGAAGGTAATGCCTGCCCTGGTACACACACTGCCTCTTCCCGGGCTGCGGGTTACTGTTGGTTACATGTTTTCACACACAATAGCAGGGGCACCTTTAATGCGGCAGCTGGAGGTTAAAGTTGGGGAACGAGAGACCCATGGGAATTACAGCAACAACAACTTGAGTTTATATAGCGCCTTTAATGTAGTAAAATATCCCAAGGCATTTCACAGGAGCGATTATCAAACAAAAATCGTCACCGACCCACAGAAGGAGAGGTAGGTTTTAAGGAGTGACATAAAAGTAAGAAAGAGAGGCGCAGAGGTTTAGGGAGGGAATTCCAGAGTTTGTTATATTCTCTTCCTGGGTTTGGGTTACCGTTGGGTTGTCTTGAGCTAAGTGTTGAAAGGATGTTTCTGCTGGTTGGCAGATTGAAGCAAAGGAGCAATCTGAGGGCTACAATGAGGTGGCAGATTAGAATATTTTTCCCACATGTGGAACATAGAAATACAAATTATTTACAGCACAGAAACAGGCCATTCGGTCAATTGGTCTACGAACATAGGAACAGGTATGGCCGATATCCCCTAATACACTGCCCAACAGGCTTCTGGTTGACATGTGGTTTGTCCAATAGGAGTACAGGGATCAACGCCTGTCATGCAACAGGGCGGTGGGAGCAACGCTGGGCATTCTCGGCCGAGAGAGTCGGGCTCTGGGAGGAGCTCCAAGAACAACGACGAGAGCAAGGAGAACCGTCTGTGTAAGGGTAGGTGAGAGTGAGGAGGTCTGGGGCTCGGGGTCTGGGGGGGGTCGCGGGCTCTGAGGTTGGGGTCGATGGGCTGGTGCCTCCTCTTTCTGTAATTCCCATGGATCTACCATACTAGGGTAACCCAATCAGAGGCCTCCCAAGCTCTTGCTGTTGCTCCTCTTCTCCATCTACCAACAAAAGTTGTTCGAGTTCTTTGGAAAGGGACGAGCGGTTCCCACCCTGATTTCAGCTGCCCCGGAGCGGTTAAGACAGAGATAATCAGGCAAAGGAACAGCAGGACAGGTAAAGGTGAAGGTAATGCCTGCCCTGCTACACAATGTGCCTCTTCCTGGGGTGCGGGTTACCGTTGAGTTGTCTTGAGGTAAGTGTTGAAAGGATGTTTCTGCTGGTTGGCAGATTGAAGCAAAGGAGCAATCTGAGGGCTACAATGAGGAGGCAGGTTAGAATATTTTCCCCACTTGTGGAACATAGAATTACAAAATGTTTACAGCACAGAAACAGGCCATTCGGACCAACTGGTCTACGAACATAGGAACAGGTATGGCCCATATCCCCAAATAACTTTAGTTAACAAAAATCTATCAGTTTTCAATTTAAAATTAACAATTGATTTAGCATCTATTGCCGTTTGCGGAAGAGAGTTCCAAACTTCTACACAAAGGGTGGTAGAAGTTTGTGTGTAGAAGTGTTTCCTAATTTCACTCCTGAAAGGTCTGGCTCTAATTTTTAGACTATGCTCCCTAGTCCTAGAATCCCCAACCAGCAGAAATAGTTTCTCTCTATCTACCCTATCTGTTCCCCTTAATATCCTGTAAACTGCGATCAGTTCACCACTTAACCTTCTAAATTCCAGGGAATACAACACTAATTTGTATAATCTCTCCTCGTAACTTAACCCTTGGAGTCCGGGAATCATTCTGGTAAACCTACGCTGCACTCCCTCCAAGGCCAATATATCCTTCCTAAGGTGTGGTGCCCAGAACTGTTCACAGTGCTCCAGGTGTGGTCTAACCAGGGCTTTGTAGAGCTGCAGCATAACTTCTACCCCCTTGTACTCTAGTCCTCTCGATATAAAGGCCAGTGTTCCATTAGCCTTTTGATGATTTTCTGTACTTGTCCATGTCATTTTAATGATCTATGTACCTGGACCCCCCAAGTCTCTTTGGACCTCCACTGTTTTTAACCTTTCACCATTTAGAAAGTACCCTGTTCTGTCCGTTTTAGGAAAAAGTGGATGACCTCACATTTGCTTACATTGAAATCCTTTTGCCACAGTTTTGCCCATTCACTTAATCTGTTGATATCCCTTTGTCATTTTATGCTTTCATCTACACTGCCTACAATGCTGCCTAACTTTGTCATCGGCAAATTTGGATATCTGACTTTCTATGCCATCAGAGTGTTTACGGGATGGTTTCCTGGACCAATATGTCGAGGAACCAACCAGAGATCAGGCCATCTTAGACTGGGTATTATGTAATGAGAAAGGATTAATTAGCAATCTTGTTGTACGAGGCCCCTTGGGTCGGAGCGATCATAATATGATAGAATTCTTCATTAAGATGGAGAGTGAAGTAGTTGACTCAGAGACTAGGGTCCTTAATTTAAATAAAGGAAACTACGATGGTATGAGGCGCGAGTTGGGTAGGATTGATTGGGGAATGTCACTCAACGGGTTGACGGTGGATAGGCAATGGCAAACATTCAAAGATCGCATGGATGAACTACAGAATTTGTTCATCCCAGTTTGGCATAAGAATAAAACAAAAAAGGTGACTCAACCGTGGCTAACAAGGGAAATTAGGGATAGCATAAGATCCAAGGAGAGGACATATAAATTGGCCAGAAAAAGCAGTAAACCTGAGGATTGGGAGCAGTTTAGGATTCAACAAAGGAGGACAAAGGGATTAATTAAGAAGGGGAAAGTAGAATATGAGAGGAAGCTTTCAGGGAACATAAAAACTGACTGTAAAAGCTTTTATAGATATGTGAAGAGAAAAAGATTGAAGTCAAGTGTAGGTCCCTTACAGTCAGAATCAGGGGAACTTGTAATGGGGAACAAAGAAATGGCAGACCAATTAAATACATATTTTGGTTCTGTCTTCACAAAGGAGGACACAAATAACCTCCCAGAGATGTCGGGGAACATAGGGTCTGATGAAAGGGAGGAACTGAAAGAAATCAGTATTTGTAGGGAAATGGTGTTAGGGAAATTGACTGGATTGAAGGCCGATAAATCCCCAGGGCCTGATAATCTGCATCCTAGGGTACTTAAGGAAGTGGCCCTAGAAATAGTAGATGCATTGTTGCTGATCTTCCAACATTCGATGGAATCTGGAACATTACCCATGGATTGGAGGGTAGCTAATGTTACCCCACTATTCAAAAAAGGTGGTAGAGAGAAAACGGGGAATTACAGACCGGTAAGCCTGACATCGGTAGTGGGGAAAATGCTAGAGTCCATTATAAAAGATGTAATAGCAGAGCACTTGGAAAACAGTGACAGGATCGGACAAAGTCAACATGGATTTACAAAAGGTAAATCGTGCTTGACTAATCTACTGGAATTTTTTGAGGATGTAACTGGTAAAATAGATAAGGGAGAACCAGTAGATGTGGTATATTTGGACTTTCAAAAGGCTTTCGATAAGGTCCCTCATAAGAGATTAGCGTGTAAAGTTAAGGCACATGGGATTGGGGGCAAGATATTGACTTGGATAGTGAACTGGTTGGTAGACAGAAAGCAAAGAGTTGGAATAAACGGGTCTTTTTCCGAGTGGCAGGCAGTGACTAGTGGGGTAACAACAAAGCGCTGGAAAACCTCAGCAGGCCAGGCAACATCCGTGGAGAGAGAAACAGAGTTAACGTTTCAGGTCGAAGACCTTTCGTCAGAGCTGAGAAAAAAGCAGGAAATGAAACAGATGAAAAAGCAAGTTTGGAGGCTGGGAGAGGAAATAAAAGAACAAAAGGGAAGGTCTGTGAGACGTAGAGACATTAAGAGATACACAAGGCGAGACGAGATGGTAATAGGACAGGTTAAGAAACAAAAGATGGCTCAGAAGTGTGACATGCGCTGGCAGGATGAAAGACAGCTGCCATGTGGGAGAGAGGGGGCGGGGGGAAAAAGGGAAAAGGCACAAACCAAAAGTGGGGGATAAAAATGGTGGGGGCCGAGGTTATGGTCTGAAATTGTTGAACTCGATATTGAGTCCGGAAGGCTGTAAAGTGCCTAATCGGAAGATGAGGTGCTGTTCCTCGAGCTTATGCTGAGCTTCCGTGGAACAATGCACGAGGCCGAGGACGGTGAGGTCTGAGTGGGAGTGGAGAGGTGAATTAAAATGACAAGCGACCGGGAGCTCGGGGTCACCCTTGCAACTCTATTGGACGGAGTATCAATCAGGAAATAGTTGAGGCATGTAATAAGGGAACATCTATAATTATGGGGGATTTTAACTATCATATTAATTGGACAAATCAAATGGGGCAGGGCTGCCTTGAGGATGAGTTCATTGAGTGTATTAGGGATGGGTTTCTTGAGCAGTATGTAACTGAACCGACCAGGGGGCAAGCAACCTTAGATCTGGTCCTGTGTAACGAGACAGGATTAATTAAAAATGTCCTAGTAAAGGATCCCCTTGGAATGAGTGACCATAACATGGTTGAATTCCATATTCAATTAGAGGGTGAGAAGGTTGGATCTCAAACAAGCGTGCTAAGCTTGAATAAAGGAGACTATGAAGGTATGCGAGCGGAATTGAGTAGAGTGGATTGGGAAAATAGATTAAAGGGTAAGACGACACATGATCAGTGGTGTACATTCAAGGAGTTATTTTACAACTTCCAAAAAATATATATTCCACTGAAAAGAAAAGGGTGTAAAAGAAAGGACAGTCATCCGTGGCTAAGTAAAGAAATTAAGGATAGTATTCGACTAAAAACAAGGGCATATAAGGTAGCGAAATCTAGTGGGAGGACAGAGGATTGGGAAAACTTTAAAAGGCAGCAAAAAATAACAAAAAGATTGATTAAGAAAGGGAAGATAGATTATGAAAGTAAATTAGCAAAAAATATAAAAACAGATAGTAAGAGTTTTTATAGTTATATAAAAAGAAAAAGGGTGGCTAAAGTAAATGTTGGTCCCTTAGAGGATGAGACCGGGAAATTAATGGTGGGAAATATGGAGATGGCAAAAACACTGAATGAATATTTTGTATCAGTCTTTACAGTAGAGGACACTAAGAATATCCCAACACTGGACAAACAGGGGGCTATAGGGGGAGAGGAGCTAAACACGATCAAAATCACTAAGGAAGTGGTACTCGGTAAAATAATGGGACTCAAGGCGGATAAATCACCTGGACCTGATGGCTTACATCCTAGAGTCTTGAAGGAAGTGGCGGTAGGGATTGTAGATGCATTGGTAATAATTTTTCAAAACTCCCTGGATTCCGCTAAGGTCCCGGCAGACTGGAAAACTGCTAATGTAACACCCTTATTTAAAAAGGGCAGTAGACAGAAGGCTGGTAACTATAGACCGGTTAGCCTAACATCTGTGGTAGGTAAAATTTTGGAGTCCATTATTAAGGAAACAGTAACAGGACATTTGGATAATCATAATTTAATAGGACAAAGTCAGCATGGTTTTACGAAGGGGAAGTCATGTTTGACAAATTTGCTGGAGTTCTTTGAGGAAGTAACATATAGAGTGGATAAAGGGGGTACCAGTGGACGTAGTGTATTTAGACTTCCAAAAGGCATTTGACAAGGTGCCACACAAAAGATTATTGCTTAAGGTAAAAAATCACGGGATTGGGGTAATATTCTGGCATGGATAGAGGATTGGCTATCTAACAGAAAGCAAAGAGTTGGGATAAATGGTTCATTCTCAGACTGGCAATCAGTAACTAGTGGTGTTCCACAGGGGTCAGTGCTGGGTCCCCAACTCTTCACAATCTATATTAACGATTTGGAGGAAGGGACCAAGTGTAACATATCAAAATTTGCAGATGATACAAAGATGGGAGGGAAAGTAGTGAGTGAGGAGGACATAAAAAACCTGCAAGGGGACATAGACAGGCTAAGTAAGTGGGCAGAGATTTGGCAGATGGAATACAACACTGGAAAGTGTGAGGTGATGCACTTTGGCAGGAAAAATCCTAGAGCAATTTATTATCTTAATGGCAAGAAACTGGAGAGTACTGAAGTGCAAAGGGATCTGGGGGTCCTGGTGCACGAAACTCAAAAGGTTAGTATGCAGGTGCAGCAAGTGATTAAGAAGGCAAATGGAATGTTGGCTTTCATTGCTAGGGGGATAGAATATAAAAATAGGGAGGTATTGCTTCAGTTGTACAAGGTATTGGTGAGACCGCACCTGGAATACTGCATACAGTTTTGGTGTCCTTACTTAAGGAAAGACATCCTTGCTCTCGAGGCAGTGCAAAAAAGGTTCACTCGGTTAATCCCGGGGATGAGGGGGTGGTCATATGAGGAGAGGTTGGGTAGATTGGGACTCTACTCATTGGAGTTCAGAAGAATGAGAGGCGATCTTATTGAAACATATATAAGATTGTGAAGGGGTTGGATCGGGTGGATGCGGGGAGGATGTTCCCGATGACGGGTGAGACGAGAACTAGGGGACATAGTCTTAGAATAAGGGGCTGCTCTTTCAAAACTGAGATGAGGAGGAACTACTTCACTCAGAGGGTGGTAGGTCCATGGAATATGCTGCCACAAAAAGCTGTAGAAGCTACAACATTAATTAAATTTAAAACAGAAATAGACAGTTTCCTAGAAGTAAAGGGCATTAAGGGTTACGGGGAGCGGGCAGGAATTTGGACATGAGTCTAGGTTCGGATCGGTCATGGCCCTGTGGGTAGTGGAGCGGGCCCAGGGACTGTGTAGCCTGATTCTGCTCCTATTTCGTGTGTGCAATTCTGTTAGATGCAGGAGATGGTTCTGTGATAGATAGTAGATTGGCGGTTAGGATCAGATCAGCCATGATCTTATTGAATGGCGGAGCAGGCTCGAGGGGCCGATTGGCCTACTCCTGCTCCTATTTCTTATGTTCTTATGTTCTTATGTTCTTACGGACTGAACGGAGGTGTTCCGCAAAGCGGTCACCCAATCTGCGTTTGGTCTCCCCAATGTAGAGGAGACCACATCGTGAGCAGCGAATACAGTATCTCTCCACGGATGTTGCCTAGCCTGAGTTTTTCCAGCGCTTTCTGTTATTTCAGTTTTCCAGCATCAGCAGTATTTTGCTATTGTATCAGTGACTAGTGGGGTACTGCAGGGATCGGTCCTTGTACCCCAGCTATTCACAATATATATTAATGATCTAGACAAGGGAACAAGATGTAATATCTCCAAGTTTGCAGATGACACAAAGCTGGGTGGGAGTGTGTGCTGTGAGGAGGATGCCGAGAAACTCCAGGATGATTTGGACAGGTTGGGTGATTGGGCAGAAGCATGGCAGATGCAATATAACGTGGATAAATGTGAGGTTATCCACTTTGGTGTCAAAAACAGGAAGGCAGATTATTATCTGAATGGCAATAGATTGGGAGAAGGCGAAGCGCAACGAGACCTGGGTGTCCTTGTGCACCAGTCGCTGAAGGTAAGCATGCAGGTGCAGCAGGTGGTTAAGAAGGCAAATGGTATGTCGGCCTTCATAGAGAGAGGGTTTGAGTACAGGAACAAGGATGTCTTGCTGCAGTTGTACAGGGCCTTGGTGAGACCACACCTTGAGTATTGTGTGCAGTTTTGGTCGCCTTATCTGAGGAAGGAGGTTCTTGCCGTGGAAGGAGTTCAGCGAAGATTCACCAGGCTGATACCTGGGATGGCAGGAATGACGTATGAGGAGAGATTGGGTCGATTGGGCTTATACTCGCTGGAGTTTAGAAGGAGAGGGGATCTCATTGAAACTTATAAAATTCTGACAGGACTGGACAGACTAGATGCAGGAAGGATGTTCCCGATGGTCGGGGAGTCCAGAACCAGGGGTCACAGTCTAAGGATAAGGGGTAAGCCATTTAGGACAGAAATGAGGAGGAATTTCTTCACCCAGAGGGTGGTGAACCTGTGGAATTCTCTACCACAGAAGGCAGTAGAGGCCAATTCATTAAATATATTCAAGAAGGAGTTGGATATATTTCTTGTGGCTAAAGGGATCAAGGGATATGGGGAGAAAGCAGGGACAGGGTACTGAATTTGGATGATCAGCCATGATCGCATTGAATGGCGGAGCAGGCTAGAGGGGCCGAATGGCCTACTCCTGCTCCTATCTTCTATATTTCTATCATCTAATTAGTTAACAAATATGGTGAATAGTTGAGGCCCCAACACAGATCCCTGCGAGACAACACTAGTCACTTCCTGCCAATTTAATTACCTACCCATTATCCTTACTGCCCGTCTCCTGCCGCTCAGCCAATTTCCTGACCAGGTCTATAATTTGCCCTCCATTCTGTGGGCTTCTACCTTAGTTAACAGTCTCTTATGTGGGACTTTATCAAATGCATTCCAGAAGTCCATATAAATAACATCCATAGACATTCCCCTGTCCTCTACTTTAGTCAGCTCCTCAAAGTTCAATCAGGTTTGTCAGGCATGACCTACCTTTCACAAATCCATGCTGGCTGCAGTGGGGAAAGAGTTAAAATGACATTGCTGGCAGTTTCACTGAATAGTATAAAAAGACAGGGGCTAACATGAAGGGCCACATCTATACTGACCTTTGAAGACTAAAAAGCAATTAAGTGGAGACAGGATGTCCAGCATTTCAACTGCCCGTAAGAACTTTATTATCTGGGTCACATCCCACGGTATCTTTTAATCAGCATTCAGCAGTTTGAGTGATTGATTGAGGAGGCAGCTTACACATGTTTACATTAAGATTCGTAACCAATTCGTGAAGGTGCATGCGGGCCAAGATCCAATCAGGTGGCAGGAATTAATTTAGCACGAGCCGAACATGCTTATTGTAATGTATAAAAATGTAGTGTTTGCTGTAACAATTTGGAGAAGTCTGGCTAAGACAGAGCAGACTGTCTCCCCACCGGTGTAATAAAGACAACTTGACTATCGATCTAAAACCTTGTGTCGAGTGTTGGTTTAAAACACTCCACAACACTGGCTCGCTCTGATCAACTGAAAATGTTCAAGGTATTTAGTCACCCTATCCTTAATTATAGACTCTAGCCATTTCCCCACAACAGATGTTAGGCTAACTGGTCTGTAATTCCCTGGTTTCCCTCTCTCGCCACTCTTAAATAGCAGAGTGGCATGGGCAATTTTCCAATCTAAAAGAACGGTTCCTGAATCGAGTGAAATTTGGAAGATTATAATTGGGGCATCTGCAATGTGCTCACCTACTTCCTTTAAACCCTGGGATGGAAACCATCTGGCCCTGGGGATTTGTCACTCTTTAGTGTCATTATTCTCTTCATTACTGTTATTTTACTTGTGTTAATTTTACTAAGTCCCTGTCCCTGATTTAATATTAGCTTCCTTGGGATTTCTGGCATACTATTCTTTTCCTCTTCTGTAAATACTGACGCAAAGTAATTATTCAACATGTCCGCCATTTCCCCATTGTCAATGACAATATCACCGTTTTCAGTTTTTAAGGGGCCAACGTTGCTCCTGACTCCCCTCTTTTTCCGAATATAATTGTAAAAATTCTTCGTATTGATTTTGATATCCTTTGCAAGTTTCTTTTCATACTCCCTTTTTGTAGCTCTTACTATCTGTTTTGTGACCCTTTGCTGTTCTTTGTATCTTTCCCATTTGTCAAGCTCTATGCTAGTTTTTGCATTTTTGTATGCTTTTTCTTTGTTTTATGCTGCTCCTTACCCCTTTAGTCATCTATGGCTTTTTTTGTCAAGTAGAGCTCCTTGTTGCCCCTTGTTGCCTCTGGGACATATTGTGTAGAAAACTATCCCGGACACACTCAAGAAATTAACTACCTTTCTGACAGGTGCTAGTCTGCTTATCCCAATCTATATGAAAGTTAAAATCCCCAATTAAAACCACTCTGCTTTTGCTACACGCTTGTCTAATCTCTGTATTTATACAATCTAGCACTTCATAGCTGCTACCAGGGGGCCGATACACAATTCCCACTACAGTCTTAAATCCTTTCCTATTTCTTAATTCTACCCATAAAGTCTCCACTGCCTGCTTACCTCTCATTATATCCTCCCTTATCATTGAAGTGATTTCATCCTTAATCACTAAGGCTACTCCTCCCCCTCTGCCATTTTCCCTATCTTTCCTGTAGACCTTCTAACCTGGTATATTTAGTTCCCAGTCCTGATCGTCTTGCAGCCATGTCTCAGTAATGGCTACCATGTCATACTCTCCACTATGAATTCACATCTGCAGTTCATTCAATTTATTCCTTATAATCCATGCGTTTGTATAAAGAACGCTTAGTTGGGCCACACCCCTTAGCCTGTCCTTCAGCTCTAATGTTTTACTCACTTGTTTCTTATTTTTCTCCCCTGGTTTAATCACTTTACATCTTTTAGTTTTCCCTTTACATGTAGTCCCGAAAGCACAATTTCTGCCTGTTACTCTACTCTCTTCCCTTGCGTTTATGAACTACTATTTGTACTACAATTTCCACCTGAGCTCTCCCCTCTCCCCCCGCCCCATTTACTAGTTTAAAGTCCTTGTGACTGCCCTATTTATCCTTTCCGCTTGGACCCTGGTCCCAGACCGGTTCAGGTGGAGCCCGTCCCAACGGTACAGTTCCTTCCTGTCCCAATACTGGTGCCAGTGCCCCATGAAATGGAACCCCTCTTTCCCACACCACTCCTTTAGCCACCTGTTCACTTCCCTAATCAGCTTATCCCTAAACCAATTTGCACATGGCTCAGGTAATAATCCAAAGGTCCTGTTCTTTAATTTAGCCCCTAATTCCTGGTACTCCCCAAACAGGACCTCTTGCCTACTCTTCCCTATGTTGTTGATCCCAACATGGACCACAACGACTGGATCCTCCCCCTCCCTCTCCAATGTCCTTTCAAGCCGGGTCGAGATGTCCCTTACCCTGGCACCAGGTTGGCAACATACCACGTGGGACTCTCAATCTTGCTTACAAAGTTGCTATCTGTCCCCCTAATTATCGAATCCCCTACAACTACCACATTACACTTCCTCTCCTCCTCCTCCTCACCCCCCTTTAGGACAGCCTCCTACTCCAAAGTGCCATGGTCCATATTCAGGCTGTCCTTCCGACATCTTTATCCTTATCCTCACAGGTAGCAAGTACATTGTACCTGTTGGATAGGACCAGTTTCTGTGGATCCTCAGTCCCTTTCTTACCTGGGTTCTGTAAGACGTGTGGAATTACCCCTCGCCCCGTCCAACAGGTTCTAGAGTTCGGACTTGAGACTTATGAGAAATGACACCAGACACACGGGTTCTGTCTTTAACCTTTTATTGTTCCTAAGACAGATTCAAAACCCCAACCACTATTCGAGCAGTCCACCAATAATATTACAAGAAATCATTCATGCAACCACCTGCCGATGATCGGTCCATCGTTGATTGTAGGTCCTCGTAAGTGAAAAGCCTGGCCAGGCCCCTCCTTCCTCCTGCAGCTTGATCCTTGTAGGCGAAATGACTGGCCAAGCCACCTTCCTCTGACTGCAGCGCCGATATTCCTCAGCCACTGTGCTTTATACAGCTTTCCTTGCCTTTTGCATTAAATCAATCATTCAGAGATAGTGAAACGTTCCTTTAATGTTGGTCTGAGCTGTCAAACGTTTACACTCACGCATCCTGTGTGGCTATCCATTAGTTTGTCCTTATCACAGCTCAGAATTGTTCATTCACTCCTAAAGTTTACAAAGGTGGCAGAAAACCACTTGATTAGGTTCATGAGTTACATTGTGTTCTGCATTTCAAAGGTTTGACTTCTCACCTCAAAGGTCACCAGAGACACCATGTCTACAATACTCGGGGTTTGTTTATCTCTGTTGACTATCACTACCCCCTGCAGTAACAACCATGTTTCTCCTGCCTCATCAGTGAAAGACTGCTTGTTACATTCACCAATTTTATTTCACTTTGATAAAACCTTTTTGCCTGGCAAAGCATTTCAAGAAATATTAAAAAATTAAGTGTCTGTATATACTTTCTACAGTACCCCCTCAAGTAACTGTCACCAGAATTTTTCTGAGTTACAGTTACTTACTGGAAAGCATCCTGTGGTTTCTGCAGTAACCTGACTATTTCTTGTTGCTTGTGCCGTCTCTTGAGACGACACGTTAGCGTTAACAGGTAGAACACAATTATCAACTGAATGATGACCAGAATGTGGGAAATAATCCTTATCCAATGATGAACCTCTATATTCATGCCGATATTCCTCCAAGACGAATTGTCCCCAACTTTAAGTATTTCCGTCCTTATCTCATGATTCTTCTGGGTCAAAACGTAATGTTTTGAGACTGATTAATACGCTTCATGAACCCTATCAGGTACTCGGGCAGGGGTGGTATGTTGTATCCAAATCTAGCAACATATTGGTGCAACTGCTCTCTTAACTCATCTTTTCTAATAATAGTCAGTTGGTCATGTGAATATATATTTAATAACACCCGCGCTCCAATCCGTACAGGTCGGACCGGAGTAAAACAAAATGTTCCCGTCGCAATAGGACCGATCAGATTACCATACTGGTATTCCCGGTGTATGGTGCTTCAGCCAGTTGCAGTACTGTTTCACTGGGTATACTTGCACCGATTTTCTGACCTGACACATTGTCAAATTCAGTTGGTAGGTGAACATAGCCCTTAAATGTTGATCAGTCCCCCACGAGGGAAGCCTCACCTCAGCAATTTGCTGTAGGTTTTCCCTGGCTTGCTCCACTGTTGTGAAGTATTTTAAACCGACACTCGACACAAGGTTTTCGGATCGATGATCAAGTTGTCTTTATTACACCGGTGGGGAAACAGTCTGCTCTGTCTTAGCCAGACTTCTCCAAATTGTTACAGCAAACACTACATTTTTATACATTACAGTACACATGGCCATCTCATGCAAAATTCATTCCTGCCACCTGATTGGACCTTGGCCCGCATGCACCTTCACTGATTGGTTGCCTATGCCGCATGACATTAGAGTACCGCCTTTATTATCGGAAAAGTATATGTCCGTTATCCCCCAAGCTGTTGCACCTATGACCTTTGTTTATGCCAGATGGGGTCTCCTCAACATTGTACTTCTGACTCATTGTCCTGCTTTCCTGCCTCTCTAGGCCTCTTTACTTCCAACCTCATTGTTTTACTTTCCCGCCAGAAGAGGACTTACATCCTCTAGGCCTCTTATGGTTCAACATCTGGCTAGGTTATCTCAACTGCCAGTTCAGCAACTTAGAAAAAGCTTACTACTGCAAAGTATTGTCTTTATTACACCATTCAGTGAAACTGCCAGCGATGTCAGTTTAACTCTTTCCCCACTGCAATCCCCCCTTTTGGTACTTGGCCCTTGCCCAAGTTAAACCACATGTATAAGCATCGCTGTGCCTCCTGCCCCATGCGGTGATCAGGCGCTGGTTCGGGAGGCCCTGCATACCCATCATGTTTAGAGCTAACTTGTGTTTTCCAGCTCTTTCCAACTCGCTTTAGCTCTTTGTTTGGTCCGTTTCTTTTTACAAGCGGTGCATGCTGCTATTCCCCATCCTATAGCCATGACTAACTGTACTATCACTAATATATAAGAAATGATGCGGATCCATGGGTGTATGTTGACATTCATTCCCCAATCCCACAGCTTCTCGAACCACGGGACTTCCTGTAGCTCTACCTCTATGTCCCTTTCTAATTCCCCAAGATTCCTTTGCAACACGACGTATTGTTTCACCATCTTGCTCAAATCTTCTTTCATTTCTTGCAGATCCTCCTTGACCAACTCGTCCTTTAGACTATCACATTTAGTTTTATCTCCTCCCTTGAATGTACATACACCAATCTGGTCTGTCCAATTGTCACAGGGATCGTTGGCGTAAAGCAGAAGTTAGGCATTGTGATTGCACATACAAGGTTACCATATTGGTACTCAGTCTCTGTGGTGGCTATACAATACTCCCCTTCGCCTCTATATCCCGAGCGGGTGTGATGGTGATCAACATGTGATAATTCCAACACACACCCCTCTGTCTTATTATAGCCACACTCATCCTTAGGGCCTTCTCCTACCGGATGTGGGCATATCGTAAGCGTGCCTTTCCCGTGGGATCCATTTCAGGAGACTCCTCTCATAGTACCATTCTTCCTGATGGCATAGGTATCAATTGGATAGTATTGGAGGGATGTCTCACCCCTCACTATGCCTATGTTTGTTACCTGGTACTATGGGTATGGAGTCGTGTCTAGTCCCACCACTGTTATCAGGAGTACCATGCCTATCATGACGTCACTTCTGCTTTACATTTTTGTATCACTGGATATACTCTGGTCATCCCTTTGAGGATGCAAGCACTCAGAGGGCCTGGATTCTGGCTCAGGCCATGGAGCTGTGTGCTGTTAATCCAGTCTGGTACCTCGCCTCACTGTATCTGTGCCAGATTATGTTTTAACTGTCCGGTGATCCATTGGCCACAAAGAGCAGGAACCGGAGCGGCCCAGAGTAAAAGAGCAGGAACCGGAGCGGCCCAGCAGAGTAAAAGGGCAGGAACCGGAGCGGCCCAGAGTAAAAGAGCAGGAACCGGAGCGACCCAGATTAAAAGAGCAGGAACCGGAGCGGCCCAGAGTAAAAGAGCAGGAACAGGAGCAGCCCAGCAGAGTAAAAGAGCAGGAACCGGAGCGGCCCAGAGTAAAAGAGCAGGAACCGGAGCGGCCCAGAGTAAAAGAGCAGGAACCGGAGCGGCCCAGAGTAAAAGAGCAGGAACCGGAGCAGCCCAGCAGAGTAAGAGAGCAGGAACCGGAGCGGCCCAGAGTAAAAGCGCAGGAACCGGAGCAGCCCAGAGTAAAAGAGCAGGAACCGGAGCAATTCAAAGATTTAAACTAATTAAATAAATAAAAAATGATTAGAATAAGATAAAGCAGAGCAGGTTGTGTGTCTGGACTGCAGTATCTGGGAGTTTGTGGACAGCGAGACTCTCCCGAGCGATCACGTCTGCAGTCGATGTATTTGTCTCTGATCTCCCCGGCTCAGAGTGATTGAGCTGGAGTGCGAGTAGGAGACACTGACACATAAGGGAGGGGGAGGAGTATCTGGACTGTTTGCTCCAGACCTCGGTCACACCTTGTGGAGAGGTGCAGGTTCAGAACGGTGTTGGTGAGATCGATAGTGTGTAGAGTAAGGGGAACTGTAGAAAGTATATACAGACCCTTAATTTTTAATATTTCTTGAAATGCTTTGCCAGGCAAAAAGGTTTTTTCAAAGTGAAATAAAATTGGTGAATGTAACAAGCAGTCTTTCACTGATGAGGCAGGAAATATGGTTGTGACTGCAGGAGGTAGTGATAGACAAGAGAGATAAGCAAACCCCGAGTCCTGAAGTATTTAGCAGCCTCCCACCTGACATGAAGATTGGGAATGGGACGTATGAGAATTTAAAATTAAGGGTTGCTCAGGCGATGGGGGTAGGAACAGGGTACCCCTCCAAGGCCATGGCAATGTGTCCAGATTGATTTTATTGGACCCTTACCCACTACTAAGAAGGGCAATAAATATTGTCTGGTGTTAGTGGACAATTTCACTCAATGGGTGGAAGCATTTCCTTGTGAAACAGCTACGGCATTGTGGACTGCAAAAACACTAGTAAAAGAGGTTTTCTCTCGATGGGGACTCCCTCGTATGGTGGAGTCAGACCAAGGGAGCTATTTCACAGGTCAGGTGATGCAGGCTACTCTTAAACTGTTGGGGATTGAAGGAAAATGGCATGTAGCTCACAACCCGCAGTCGTCGGGAATTGTGGAAAGAATGAACCGTACCCTAAAACTGGCTTTACGTAAAGAACTGAATGAAAGCCCCACCAAGTGGGACGAGATACTGCTTCTAATCCTGATGAATATACGCAGTACAGAGTCGAAGGGGATGGGATATTCTCTGCATGAATTGGTTACAGGGAGACCCATGAGAACCCCAACACACTTGCTGATTCCTACATTAACAGAGAAACAGGTCAAAGAGGTAACCAGGGATAAGTTCCTAAATGACTTGTGGGAAACTCAGTTACACCTAGGAGCTGCCCACAATATCAGAAGGGCTCACCAAGGCAACCGATTACTTCTAGCCCCGAGTAAGCCACAGGAATGGAAGGTCGGTAGCCAGGTGATGGTTTGAAACTAGGCAAGAGTGGGTGTGTTTGAACCCTTGTACAAGGGACCATACAGTATCGTTGAGAAGGCTAGCCCCATGGTGTATGCAGTTCAGCTACCTAAGAGAGTTAAGTGGTTTCATATTAACCAGATGAAGCTTTTTCAGCCCAGAAGCAGGTCAAGGAGACAACAGACTACGATTATGAGCATGATTGGGATGCAGCCGGTCTGCTGGGATGATAGAGGAAATGCCCACCAGGTACAGTATGATCCAAGTGAAGGCGGACAGGGCGCAGGAGCTATCGAAGCCTCCTCGACCCTAGGTACGGAGTCACCTTATATTCACAGACGAGACCGAAAAATTCTTACTACCTCATGACGTAGTAAAAGAAAGAGAACACCACCCCTAAGATTTAGACTTTATTAGTACCAAAAACCGAAATGGCTAATGATAGAGGGAAACTTAAAGTTTTATCGACACAGACGCTATCAGTCCAAAACAAGTAAAACACAGGATTTGCTGAGTGAAAGGAATCTTAAAAGGAATGCTGGAATCTCAGTTTGTGTGAAAGTGTGTTAAAAGTGTGGAAGTTTTCTGTCTTTGCAAGAAAGTGTCTGTTGTGTTTGTTTTAGCTCCACCCACTTTTCTGTACAGAGAGCTAAATGCTGTTTAACCCGTTGTAGACTTGTCTTGAATGATAGAAACATAGAAACATAGAAACTAGGAGCAGGAGTAGGCCATTCGGCCCGTCGAGCCTGCTCCACCATTCAATACGATCATGGCTGATCATCCAAATCCAGTACCCTGTCCCTGCTTTCCCACACAGAATCCCCATCGAGCCTGCACCGACACATATCCCACCCTATCCCCGTAACCCCACGTATTTAATTCCCCCTAACACTAAGGGTCAATTTATCATAGCCAAATCAACCTAACCCGCACATTTTTGGACTGTGGGAGGAAACTGGAGCACCCGGAGGAAACCCACGCAGACACTGGGAGAATGTGCAAACTCCACACAGACAGTCACCCGAGGCCGGATTCGAACCCGGGTCCCTGGCGCTGTGAGGCACCAGTGCTAACCACTATGCCACCGTGCCGCCATGATGGACAAGCGTGTGCTGTTTTAAATCTGTTAATTGATTTCAATTTAAGTTTGTTAATTGTTTTACAAAAGATAAGCTTCAGCCTTGAAGTTACAGTTGCCAATGTGCCTGGAAGAAAATGACACGGCATGGGTGAATGTTTCTTTGTTAATGTGGCTTCTTCCTTTCTTTTTCAAGTGATACTGGTTAGTTTAAGAAATTGATCTGGATTAAATTGGAGTTATGAGGTTAATTAACCTATTAAAACCAGACTTTTATTGTGGCCACGGTGAAATTCTGGTGGGTGTAAATTGTGTGATCGCCTCTAGTTCCGGAAATGAGGCAATCTCATCGACAATTGGTATTTAAGATTTCTGACCAATTTCAACTATGTGTGACCAGGGGGAAAGAAAGGGAATGCTATTATTGTGTATGGAGTTATTTCGCAGAATGTTTGTAGTGGTGTTACTAGTGATGTCTGATGTTTTAACTTGCTGTGTGTATTGTAAAGATATTGGACATTATTAAATGTAAGTTTATGTTTTCGACAAAGCCGCGTAAAATGACGTGTGTATAATGTATGGATCTTGGTTGGTGGATGCAGTGGGGAAAGAGTTAAACTGACATCGCTGGCAGTTTCACTGAATGGGGTAATAAAGACAATACTTTGCAGTAGTAAGCTTTTTCTAAGTTGCTGAACTGGCAGTTGAGATAACCTAGCCGGATGTTGAACCATAAGAGGCCAAGAGGATGTAAGTCCTCTTCTGGCGGGAAAGTAAAACAATGAGTTGGAAGTAAAGAGGCCTAGAGAGGCAGGAAAGCAGGACAATGAGTCAGAAGTACAATATTGATGAGACCCCATTTGGCATAAACAAAGGTCAGAGGTGCAACAACAGCTTGTGGGATAATGGACATATACTTTTCCAATAATAAAGGCGGTACTTTAATGTAACGCGGCATAGGCAACCAATCAGTGAAGATGCATGCGGGCCAAGGTCCAATCAGGTGGCAGGAATGAATAAGCGAAGGGACATCCCACATTACACGACAAGTACATGATGAGGAAGCACCATGTTTTAATGGAACAATCACATTCGGAGTCTCATCCACGGCTCCCAATACACAGAAAGAAGAGACAAGCGAACCGAGGATGCTACAATGTCCAGATATGAAACCTGGACCTATGAATGGACTCGTATTATTTACCGAGGGAGAACAATTGTATGGTAACGGGAGACACGATATTGTACTGAGGAACTGAACTATGTTACAATGGCCAGGATATTGTGAATGGTTCACTAAAACTAGAGAATTGTATGCATATCTGATGAAGAATGTAATTAACCAAGCTGCTGATGCGACAGGGGCCACTAGTTTCAGGGGACATGCTGCATTCCACCAAAGGATTAAGAGGAGCTTAGGAACTGACATACTCACGGGAATAAACACGGGGACATCATTCATTAATGCCCTAGCTATACAAGGAGTCCAGAGTCATGTGGAATGACTACAAAGGATAATACAACAGATTTTAGAGACGGAAACTGGTTTGGTTCGACAAGGATCAGAGTTGGGGGGACACACGATAAGGAAATTACTCGAGGGAATCAAGGTTATAGAGGACCATGCTAGCGTTATCAACAAACTAAACCATAGAGATGAGGAACAGGCAAAAGATGGGGTAGGGAGGGGCGGGTGGGAGGAGGCGGGGGGAGGGGGGGCAGAAGGGGAGGAGGGGAGGGGGAGGGTGTGGGAGGGAGGGGAGGAGGGGAGGGGGGGAGGGGAGGGGGGGGAGAGGGGGAGGAGGGGGGGAGGAGGGGGGGGAGGGGAGGTGGAGGAGGGAGGGGGGAGGAGGGAGGGGGGAGGAGGAGGTGGGGGAGGGGGAGGAGGGAGGGGGGTGGGGGAGGGTGACCGGGAGGGGGGGGAGGGGGAGGAGCGGGGGGGATGGGTAGGAGGGGGGGAGGGGAGGAGGTGGGAGGGGGGGAGGGGAGGTGGAGGAGGGAGGGGGAGGAGGAGATGTGGAGGGGAGGGGAGAGGGGAGGTGGAGGAGGTTGGGGAGGGGGGAGGATGGGGGGGGGGGGGAGGGGGAGGAGAGGGGGGGGAGGGAGGGGGAGGGTGGGCGGGAGGGGGGAGTGGGGGGGGAGGGAGGGGGGAGTGAGGGTGGGGGAGGGGGGAGTGAGGGGGGGGAGTGATGAGGGCAGGAGGAGAGGTCTCCTGTACGAGGGTAACCCAATCAGAGGCCTCCCAAGCTCTTGCTGGTGCTCCTCCTCTCCATCTGCCAACAAAAGTTGTTTGAGTTCTTTGGAAAGCGTACGATGATGGGAGGAATCCTACCATGGGTCAAAAAATGCATGTCTTCAAACAACAGAAGAACTAGGGATGAAGGAACACAGATGATCTTTGCCGGGAGGGAAGGAAAGCTCGAAGTGCAGGGAACTCCTGGGGGGGGTCCGACACTGTTTGATATCCAGTGTCTGATATCTGTAATGAGATGGTAACGGTGACTTGGGAGGGAAATCACAAACAACACCAAAGAGCCAGTGTTTCCCCAGGGGTCGAAGAGAACAAAGGGCACGGGCTAGAATTACCTATAAACTATCATTGGAGGGATCGACATCTCGCCCCATCCCCCCACTGCCCCTCCCCCATCCCCCCACTGCCCCTCCCCCATCCCCCCACTGCCCCTCCCCCATCCCCCCGACTGCCCCTCTCCCTCCCATCCCCCCCACTGCCCCTCTCCCTCCCCTCCCCCCACTGCCCCTCTCCCTCCCCTCCCCCCCACTGCCCCTCTCCCTCCCATCCCCCCCACTGCCCCTCTCCCTCCCATCCCCCCCACTACCCCTCTCCCTCCCATCCCCCCCACTGCCCCTCTCCCTCCCATCCCCCCCACTGCCCCTCTCCCTCCCAACCAATTGTTGTGCATTCACTGGCCAACAGGCTTCTGATTGACATGTGCTTTGTCCAGTAGGAGGATGGGAAGCGATGCCTGTCGTGCCACAGGGCGGTGTGAGCAACACTGCGCATTCTTGGCCGGAAGAGCCGGGCTCTGGGACGAGGAGCTCCGAGAACAACGGCGAGAGCATGGAGAACCGTCGGTATAATGGTAGGGGAGAGCGAGGAGGGCTGGGGTCGGGCGTCTCTGGTTTGGTGGCTCTGGGGTCGGGGCATCTCTGGGGTCGGGGCTCTGGGGTCGGGCGTCTCTGGTCTGGTCTAGCTCTGGGGTCGGGGCTCTGGGGGTCGGGGCTCTGGGGTCGGGGCTCTGGGGCTCTGGGGCTCTGGGGTCGGGGCTCTGGGGTCGGGGCTCTGGGGTCGGGGCTCTGGGGGTCGGGGCTCTGGGGTCGGGGTGCTGGGGTCGGGGGTCTGGGGCTCTGGGGTCGGGGCTCTGGGGTCGGGCGTCTCTGGTCTGGTCTAGCTCTGGGGTCGGGGCTCTGGGGGTCTGGGGCTCTGGGGGTCGGGGCGCTGGGGGTCGGGGCGCTGGGGTCGGGGCTCTGGGGGTCGGGGCTCTGGGGGTCGGGGCTCTGGGGTCGGGGCTCTGGGGGTCGGGGCTCTGGGGGTCGGGGCTCTGGGGGTCGGGGCTCTGGGGGTCGGGGCGCTGGGGGTCGGGGCTCTGGGGGTCGGGGCGCTGGGGTCGGGGCTCTGGGGTCGGGGCTCTGGGGGTCGGGGCTCTGGGGGTCGGGGCGCTGGGGGTCGGGGCTCTGGGGGTCGGGGCTCTGGGGTCGGGGCTCTGGGGTCGGGGCTCTGGGGGTCGGGGCTCTGGGGTCGGGGCTCTGGGTTCGGGGCTCTGGGGGTCGGGGCTCTGGGGGTCGGGGTCGGGGCTCTGGGGTCGGGGCTCTGGGGTTTGGGGGCTCTGGGGTCGGGGCACTGGGGCTCTGGGGTTGGGGCTCTGGGGGTCGGGGCTCTGGGGTCGGGGCTCTGGGGTCGGGGCTCTGGGGTCGGGGCTCTGGGGGTCGGGGCTCTGGGGTCGGGGCTCTGGGGTCGGGGCGCTGGGGCTCTGGGGTCGGGGCTCTGGGGTCGGGGCTCTGGGGTCGGGGCACTGGGGTCGGGGCTCTGGGGTCGGGGCTCTGGGGTTTGGGGGCTCTGGGGTCGGGGCTCTGGGGTCGGGGCTCTGGGGTCGGGGCACTGGGGTCGGGGCACTGGGGTTTGGGGGCTCTGGGGTCGGGGCACTGGGGCTCTGGGGTCGGGGCTCTGGGGTCGGGGCACTGGGGTCGGGGCTCTGGGGTCGGGGCTCTGGGGTTTGGGGGCTCTGGGGTCGGGGGCTCTGGGGTCGGGGCTCTGGGGTCGGGGCACTGGGGTCGGGGCACTGGGGTCGGGGCTCTGGGGTTTGGGGGCTCTGGGGTCGGGGCACTGGGGCTCTGGGGTCGGGGCTCTGGGGTTCGGGGGCTCTGGGGGTCGGGGCGCTGGGGCTCTGGGGTCGGGGCTCTGGAGGTCGGGGCTCTGGGGTCGGGGCTCTGGGGTCGGGGCTCTGGGGTCGGGGCGCTGGGGCTCTGGGGGTCGGGGCGCTGGGGGTCGGGGCTCTGGGGTCGGGGCTCTGGGGGTCGGGGCTCTGGGGTCGGGGCGCTGGGGCTCTGGGGTCGGGGCTCTGGGGTCGGGGCTCTGGGGGTCGGGGCTCTGGGGTCGGGGCTCTGGGGTCGGGGCGCTGGGGCTCTGGGGTCGGGGCTCTGGGGTCGGGGCTCTGGGGTCGGGGCTCTGGGGTCGGGGCTCTGGGGTCGGGGCTCTGGGGCCGGGCGTCTCTGGTCTGGTGGCTCTGGTCTGGTGGCTCTGGTCTGGTGGCTCTGGGGTCGGGGCACTGGGGTCGGGCATCTCTGGTCTGGTGACTCTGGCGCTGGGGTCGGGCGTCTCTGGTCTGGTGGCTCTGGCGCTGGGGTTTGGCGTCTCTGGTCTGGTGGCTCTGGCGCTGGGGTTTGGCGTCTCTGGTCTGGTGGCTCTGGCGCTGGGGTTTGGCGTCTCTGGTCTGGTGGCTCTGGGGTCGGGTGTCTCTGGTCTGGTGACTCTGGCGCTGGGGTCGGGCGTCTCTGGTCTGGTGACTCTGGCTCTGGGGTCGGGCGTCTCTGGTCTGGTGGCTCTTGCGCTGGGGTCGGGTGTCTCTGGTCTGGTGGCTCTGGGGTCGGGTGTCTCTGGTCTGGTGACTCTGGGGTCGGGACGCTGGGGTCGGGCGTCTCTGGTCTGGTGACTCTGGGGTCGGGGCGCTGGGGTCGGGCGTCTCTGGTCTGGTGACTCTGGCGCTGGGGTCGGGCGTCTCTGGTCTGGTGGCTCTGGCGCTGGGGTTTGGCGTCTCTGGTCTGGTGGCTCTGGGGTCGGGTGTCTCTGGTCTGGTGGCTCTGGGGTCAGGTGTCTCTGGTCTGGTAGCTCTGGGGTCAGGTGTCTCTGGTCTGGTGGCTCAGGGGTCGGGGTGCTGGGGTCGGGCGTCTCTGGTCTGGCGGCACTGGGGTTTGGGGGCTCTGGGGTCGGGTCCTGGGGTTTGGGGGCGCTGGGGTTTGGGGGCTGTGGGGTCGGGTCCTGGGGTTTGGGGGCGCTGGGGTTTGGGGGCTGTGGGGTCGGGTCCTGGGGTTTGGGGGCTCTGGGGTCGGTTCCTGGGGTTTGGGGGCGCTGGGGTTTGGGGGCTCTGGGGTCGGGTCCTGGGGTTTGGGGGCTCTGGGGTTTGGGGGCTCTGGGGTCGGGTCCTGGGGTTTGGGGGCTCTGGGGTTTGGGGGCGCTGGGGTTTGGGGGCTCTGGGGTCGGGGTTTGGGGTTCTGGGGTCGGGTCCTGAGGTTTGGGGGCTTCTCTGAGGTCGGGCCCCTGGGGTTTATGGTCAGAGATAATCAGGCAAAGGAACAGCAGGAAAGGTGAAGGTAATGCCTGCCCTGGTACACACACTGCCTCTTCCCGGGCTGCGGGTTACTGTTGGTTACATGTTTTCACACACAATAGCAGGGGCACCTTTAATGCGGCAGCTGGTGGTTAAAGTTGGGGAACGAGAGACCCATGGGAATTACAGCAACAACAACTTGCGTTTATATAGCGCCTTTAATGTAGTAAAATATCCCAAGGCATTTCACAGGAGCGATTATCAAACAAAAATCGTCACCGACCCACAGAAGGCGATATTAGAGCAGGTGAGAGGTAGGTTTTAAGGAGTGACATAAAAGTAAGAAAGAGAGGCGCAGAGGTTTAGGGAGGGAATTCCAGAGTTTGTTATATTCTCTTCCTGGAGTGCGGGTTACCTTTGGGTTGTCTTGAGCTAAGTGTTGAAAGGATGTTTCTGCTGGTTGGCAGATTGAAGCGAAGGAGCAATCTGAGGGCTACAATGAGGAGGCAGGTTAGAATATTTTTCCCACTTGTGGAACATAGAAATACAAAATGTTTACAGCACAGAAACAGACCATTCACCCAATTGGTCTACGAACATAGGAACAGGTATGGCCGATATCCCCTAATACCCTTAGTTAACAAAAGTCTATCAATTTTCGATTTAAAATTAACAATTGACCCAGAATCTATTGCCGTTTGCGGGAGAGAGTTCCAAACTTCTACCACCCTTTGTGTGTAGAAGTGTTTCCTAATTTCACTCCTAATTGCCCCCTGGTCCTAGAATCCCCAATCACTGAAAATAGTTTCTCTCTATCTACCCCATCAGTTCCCCTTTAATATCTTGAAAACTTCGATCAGATCACCCCATAACTTTCTAAATTCTAGGGAATACAACCCGAGTTTGTGTAATCTCCCCTCGTAACTTAACCCTTGAAGTCCGGGTATCATTCGGGTAAACCTACGCTGCCCTCCCTCCAAGGCCAATATATCCTTCCTAAGGTGTGGTGCCCAGAACTGCTCACAGGGTTTTGTATAGCTACAGCATAACTTCTGCCTCCTTGTATTCTAATCTTCTAGATATAAAGGCCAACATTCCATTAGCCTTTTTGATTATTTTCTATACTTGTTCATGACATTTTAATGATCTACGTACCTGGACCCCTCCCCCAGTCTCTTTGGACTCCCACTGTTTTTAGCTTTTCACCATTTAGAAAGTACCCTGTTCTATCCTTTTTAGGTCCAAAGTGGATGACCTCACATTTGCCGACATTGAAATGCTTTTGCCACAGTTTTGCCCATTCACTTAATGTGTCTAACCCTTTGTAATTTTATGCTTTCATCTACAATGCCGCCTATCTTTGTGTCATCGGCAAATTTGGATATCTGACTTTCTATGCCATCATCTAATTAGTTAATAAATACGGTGAATAATTGAGGCCCAACACAGATCCCTGCGAGACACCACTAGTCACTTCCTGCCAATTTAATTACCTACCCATTATCCTTACTGCCCGTCTCCTGCCGCTCAGCCAATTTCCTGACCAGGTCTATAATTTGGCCTCAATTCCATGGGCTTCTACCTTAGTCTCTTATGTGGGACTTTATCAGATGCCTTCTGGAAGTCCATTTAAATAACATCCATAGACATTCCCCTGTCCACTACTTCAATCACCTCCTCAAAGTTCAATCAGGTTTGTCAGGCATGACCTACCTTTCACAAATCCATGCTGGCTCTCTCTGATCAACTGAAACTTTGAGGTGACGCTGTTTGATATCCAGTGTCAAATATCTGTCATGAGATGGTAACAGTGACTTGGGAGGGAAATCACAAACAACACCAAAAAGAGCCAGTGTTTAGCCAGGGGTTGTAGAGAGAGCGCTGACAAAGGGCACGGGCTAGAATTCCCTATAAACTATCATTGGAGGGATCGACAATCCACCCCATCCCTCCACAGTCCCCCTCCCTCCCAACCGATTGTCGTGCATTCACTGGCCAACAGACTTCTGATTGACATGTGGTTTGTCCAATAGGAGGAGGGGAAACGACGCCTGTCGTGCAACAGGGCGGTGGGAGCAACGCTGCGCATTCTCGGCCAGAAGAGCCGGGCTCTGGGGCGATGAGCTCCGAGAACAACGGCGAGAGCATGGAGAACCGTCTGTGTAATGGTAGGAGAGAGCGAGGAGGGCTGGGGTCTGGGCAGTGCCCTGCGGTCGGTCGTCTCTGATCTCTGGGGGCGCTGGGGTCGGGGCGCTGGGGTTGGGAGCCTCGGGTCAGGCGTCTCGGGTCTGGGGTCGGGGTTTGGGGGCTCGGGTCGGGCTCTGGGGTTTGGGGGTTCTGGGGTTTGGGGGCTCTGGGGTTGGGGTTTGGGGTTTGGGTGCTCTGGGGTTGGGGTGCTGGGGTTTGGGGGCTTTGGGGTCGGGGTTTGGGGGCTCTGGGGTTGGGGTTTGGGTGCTCTGGGGTTTGGGGGCTCTGGGGTTGGGCTCTGGGGTTGGGGTTTGGGGGCTCTGGGGTCGGGGCGCTGGGGTTGGTGGCCTCGGGTCAGGCGTCTCGGGTCTGTGGTCGGGGCTCTGGGGTTTGGGGGCTCTGGGGGCGGGGTTTGGGGGCTCTGGGGTCGGGCGTCTCGGGTCTGAGGTCGGGGTTCTGGGGTTGGGGTTTGGGGGCTCGGGTCGGGATCTGGGGGCTCTGGGGTTTGGGGGCTCTGGGGTCGGGTTCTGAGGTTTGGGGGCTCTGGGGTTTGGGGGCTCTGGGGTTTGGGGGCTCTGGGGTCGGGTTCTGGGGTTTGGGGGCTCTGGGGTCGGGGTTTGGGGGCTCTGGGGTTTGGGGGCTCTGGGGTCGGGGTCTGGGGGCTCTGGGGTCGGGGTTCTGGGGTTTGGGGGTTCTGGGGTTGGGGTCTGGGGGCTCTGGGGTCGGGGTTTGGGGGCTCTGGGGTTTGGGGGTTCTGGGGTTTGGGGGCTCTGGGGTCTGGGGGCTCTGGGGTCGGGGTTTGGGGGCTCTGGGGTTTGGGGGCTCTGGGGTCGGGGTCTGGGGGCTCTGGGGTCGGGGTTTGGGGGCTCTGGGGTCGGGTTCTGGGGTTTGGGGGCTCTGGGGTCGGGGTTTGGGGGCTCTGGGGTTTGGGGGCTCTGGGGTCGGGGTCTGGGGGCTCTGGGGTCGGGGTTTGGGGGCTCTGGGGTTTGGGGGTTCTGGGGTTTGGGGGCTCTGGGGTCGGGTTCTGGGGTTTGGGGGCTCTGGGGTCGGGGTGCTGGGGTTTGGGGGTTCTGGGGTTTGGGGGCTCTGGGGTTTGGGGGCTCTGGGGTCGGGGCGCTGGGGTTTGGGGGCTCTGGGGTTTGGGGGTTCTGGGGTCGGGATTCTGGGGTTTGGGGGCTCTGGGGTCGGGTTTGGGGGCTCTGGGGTTTGGGGGCTCTGGGGTCGGGGTGCTGGGGTTCCGGGGTCAGGTTCCGGGGTCGGGGTGCTGGGGTTCCGGGTCGGGGTGCTGGGGTTCCGGGGTCGGGGTGCTGGGGTTCCGGGGTAGGGGTGTTGGGGTTCCGGGGTCGGGTGCTGGGGTTCCGGGGTCGGGTGCTGGGGTTCTGGGGTCGGGGTGCTGGGGTTCTGGGGTTCTGGGGTCGGGGTGCTGGGGTTCTGGGGTTCTGGGGTCGGGGTGCTGGGGTTCTGGGGTTCTGGGTCGGGGTGCTGGGGTCGGGGTGCTGGGGTTCTGGGGTCGGGTTCCGGGGTCGGGGTGCTGGGGTTCTGGGGGTCGGGGTTCTGGGGTTCTGGGGTCAGGGTTCGGGGGCTCTGGGGTCGGGGTGCTGGGGTCGGGGTGCTGGGGTTCTGGGGTCGGGGTTCTGGGGGTCGGGGTGCTGGGGTTCTGGGGTCGGGGGTTCTGGGGGTCGGGGTGCTGGGGTTCCGGGGTAGGGGTGTTGGGGTTCCGGGGTCGGGGTGCTGGGGTTCCGGGGTCGGGGTGCTGGGGTTCCGGGGTCGGGGTGCTCTGGTTCCGGGGTCGGGTTCCGGGGTGCTGGGGTTCCGGGGTCGGTGTGCTGGAGTTCCGGGGTCGGGGTTCCGGGGTGCTGGGGTTCTGGGGTCGGGGTGCTGGGGTTCTGGGGTCGGGGTGCTGGGGTTCCGGGGTGCTGGGGTTTGGGGCTTTGGGGTCGGGGTTCCGGGGTCGGGTCCTGGGTTTTGGGGGTCGGGTTCTGGGGTTGGGGTGCTGGGGGTCGGGGTTCTGGGGTCGGGGTGCTGGGGTTCTGGGGTTCTGGGGTCGGGGTGCTGGGGATCCGGGGTCGGGGTGCTGGGGTTCCGGGGTCAGGTCCTGAGGTTTGGGGGCTTCTCTGAGGTCGGGCCCCTGGGGTTTATGGTCAGAGATAATCAGGCAAAGGAACTGCAGGAAAGGTGAAGGTAATGCCTGCCCTGGTACACACACTGCCTCTTCCCGGGCTGCGGGTTACTGTTGGTTACATGTTTTCACACACAATAGCAGGGGCACCTTTAATGCGGCAGCTGGAGGTTAAAGTTGGGGAACGAGAGACCCATGGGAATTACAGCAACAACAACTTGAGTTTATATAGCGCCTTTAATGTTGTAAAATATCCCAAGGCATTTCACAGGAGCGATTATCAAACAAAAATCGTCACCGACCCACAGAAGGAGAGGTAGGTTTTAAGGAGTGACATAAAAGTAAGAAAGAGAGGCGCAGAGGTTTAGGGAGGGAATTCCAGAGTTTGTTATATTCTCTTCCTGGGGTTTGGGTTACCGTTGGGTTGTCTTGAGCTAAGTGTTGAAAGGATGTTTCTGCTGGTTGGCAGATTGAAGCAAAGGAGCAATCTGAGGGCTACAATGAGGTGGCAGATTGGAATATTTTTCCCACATGTGGAACATAGAAATACAAATTATTTACAGCACAGAAACAGGCCATTCGGTCAATTGGTCTACGAACATAGGAACAGGTATGGCCGATATCCCCTAATACACTGCCCAACAGGCTTCTGGTTGACATGTGGTTTGTCCAATAGGAGTACAGGGATCAACGCCTGTCATGCAACAGGGCGGTGGGAGCAACGCTGGGCATTCTCGGCCGAGAGAGTCAGGCTCTGGGAGGACCTCCAAGAACAACGACGAGAGCAAGGAGAACCGTCTGTGTAAGGGTAGGTGAGAGTGAGGAGGTCTGGGGCTCGGGGTCTGGGGGGGTCGCGGGCTCTGAGGTTGGGGTCAATGGGCTGGTGCCTCCTCTTTCTGTAATTCCCATGGATCTACCATACTAGGGTAACCCAATCAGAGGCCTCCCAAGCTCTTGCTGTTGCTCCTCTTCTCCATCTACCAACAAAAGTTGTTCGAGTTCTTTGGAAAGGGACGAGCGGTTCCCACCCTGATTTCAGCTGCCCCGGAGCGCTTAAGACAGAGATAATCAGGCAAAGGAACAGCAGGACAGGTAAAGGTGAAGGTAATGCCTGCCCTGCTACACAATGTGCCTCTTCCTGGAGTGCGGGTTACCGTTGAGTTGTCTTGAGGTAAGTGTTGAAAGGATGTTTCTGCTGGTTGGCAGATTGAAGCAAAGGAGCAATCTGAGGGCTACAATGAGGAGGCAGGTTAGAATATTTTCCCCACTTGTGGAACATAGAATTACAAAATGTTTACAGCACAGAAACAGGCCATTCGGACCAACTGGTCTACGAACATAGGAACAGGTATGGCCCATATCCCCGAATAACTTTAGTTAACAAAAATCTATCAGTTTTCAATTTAAAATTAACAATTGATTTAGCATCTATTGCCGTTTGCGGAAGAGAGTTCCAAACTTCTACACAAAGGGTGGTAGAAGTTTGTGTGTAGAAGTGTTTCCTAATTTCACTCCTGAAAGGTCTGGCTCTAATTTTTAGACTATGCTCCCTAGTCCTAGAATCCCCAACCAGCAGAAATAGTTTCTCTCTATCTACCCTATCTGTTCCCCTTAATATCCTGTAAACTGCGATCAGTTCACCACTTAACCTTCTAAATTCCAGGGAATACAACACTAATTTGTATAATCTCTCCTCGTAACGTAACTCTTGGAGTCCGGGAATCATTCTGGTAAACCTTCGCTGCACTCCCTCCAAGGCCAATATATCCTTCCTAAGGTGTGGTGCCCAGAACTGCTCACAGTGCTCCAGGTGTGGTCTAACCAGGGCTTTGTAGAGCTGCAGCATAACGTCTACCCCCTTGTACTCTAGTCCTCTCGATATAAAGGCCAGCATTCCATTAGCCTTTTTGATGATTTTCTGTACTTGTCCATGAGATTTTAATGGGCTATGTACCTGGACCCCCCAAGTCTCTTTGGACCTCCACTGTTTTTAACCTTTCACCATTTAGAAAGTACCCTGTTCTGTCCGTTTTAGGAAAAAGTGGATGACCTCACATTTGCTTACATTGAAATCCTTTTGCCACAGTTTTGCCCATTCACTTAATCTGTTGATATCCCTTTGTCATTTTATGCTTTCATCTACACTGCCTACAATGCTGCCTAACTTTGTCATCGGCAAATTTGGATATCTGACTTTCTATGCCATCAGAGTGTTTACGGGATGGTTTCCTGGACCAATATGTCGAGGAACCAACCAGAGATCAGGCCATCTTAGACTGGGTATTATGTAATGAGAAAGGATTAATTAGCAATCTTGTTGTGCGAGGCCCCTTGGGTCGGAGCGATCATAATATGATAGAATTCTTCATTAAGATGGAGAGTGAAGTAGTTGACTCAGAGACTAGGGTCCTTAATTTAAATAAAGGAAACTACGATGGTATGAGGCGCGAGTTGGGTAGGATTGATTGGGGAATGTCACCCAAAGGGTTGACGGTGGATAGGCAATGGCAAACATTCAAAGATCGCATGGATGAACTACAGAATTTGTGCATCCCAGTTTGGCATAAGAATAAAACAAAAAAGGTGACCCAACCGTGGCTAACAAGGGAAATTAGGGATAGCATAAGATCCAAGGAGAGGACATATAAATTGGCCAGAAAAAGCAGTAAACCTGAGGATTGGGAGCAGTTTAGGATTCAACAAAGGAGGACAAAGGGATTAATTAAGAAGGGGAAAATAGAATGAGAGGAAGCTTGCAGGGAACATAAAAACTGACTGTAAAAGCTTTTATAGATATGTGAAGAGAAAAAGATTGATGAAGTCAAGCGTAGGTCCCTTGCAGTCAGAATCAGGGGAACTTATAATGGGGAACAAAGAAATGGCAGACCAATTAAATACATATTTTGGTTCTGTCTTCACAAAGGAGGACACAAATAACCTCCCGGGGATGTCAGGGAGCATACGGTCTGATGAAAGGGAGGAACTGAAAGAAATCAGTATTTGTAGGGAAATGGTGTTAGGGAAATTGACTGGATTGAAGGCCGATAAATCCCCAGGGCCTGATAATCTGCATCCTTGGGTACTTAAGGAAGTGGTCCTAGAAATAGTAGATGCATTGCTGCTGATCTTCCAACATTCGATGGAATCTGGAACATTACCCATGGATTGGAGGGTAGCTAATGTTACCCCACTATTCAAAAAAGGTGGTAGAGAGAAAACGGGGAATTACAGACCGGTAAGCCTGACATCGGTAGTGGGGGAAATGCTAGAGTCCATTATAAAAGATGTAATAGCACAGCACTTGGAAAACAGTGACAGGATCGGACAAAGTCAACATGGATTTACAAAAGGTAAATCGTGCTTGACTAATCTACTGGAATTTTTTGAGGATGCAACTGGTAAAATAGATAAGGCAGAACCAGTGGATGTGGTGTATTTGGACTTTCAAAAGGCTTTCGATAAGGTCCCTCATAAGAGATTAGCGTGTAAAGTTAAGGCACATGGGATTGGGGGCAAGATATTGACTTGGATAGAGAACTGGTTGGTAGACGGAAAGCAAAGAGTTGGAATAAACGGGTCTTTTTCCGAGTGGCAGGCGGTGACGAGTGGGGTAACAACAGAAAACGCTGGAAAAACTCAGCAGGCCAGGCAACATCCGTGGAGAGAGAAACAGAGTTAACGTTTCAGGTCGAAGACCCTTCGTCAGAAATGAGAAAAAAGCAGGAAATGAAACAGATGAAAAAGCAAGTTTGGAGGCTGGGAGAGGAAATAAAAGAACAAAAGGGAAGGTCTGTGAGACGTAGAGACATTAAGAGATACACAAGGCGAGACGAGATGGTAATAGGACAGGTTAAGAAACAAAAGATGGCTCAGAAGTGTGAAATGCGCTGGCAGGATGAAAGACAGCTGCCATGTGGGAGAGAGAGGGAAAAAAAGGGAAAAGGCACAAACCAAAAGTGGGGGATAAAAATGGTGGGGGCCGAGGTTATGATCTGAAATTGTTGAACTCGATATTGAGTCCGGAAGGCTGTAAAGTGCCTAATCGAAAGATGAGGTGCTGTTCCTCGAGCTTACGCTGAGCTTCCGTGGAACAATGCACGAGACCGAGGACGGTGAGGTCTGAGTGGGCGTGGAGCGGTGAATTAAAATGACAAGCGACCGGAAGCTCGGGGTCACCCTTACGGACTGAACGGAGGTGTTCCGCAAAGCGGTCACCCAATCTGCGTTTGGTCTCCCCAATGTAGAGGAGACCACATCGTGAGCAGCGAATACAGTATCTCTCCACGGATGTTGCCTGGCCTGAGTTTTTCCAGCGCTTTCTGTTATTTCAGTTTTCCAGCATCCGCAGTATTTTGCTATTGTATCAGTGACTAGTGGGGTACTGCAGGGATCGGTCCTTGTACCCCAGCTATTCACAATATATATTAATGATCTAGACAAGAACTAGATGTAATATCTCCAAGTTTGCAGACGACACAAAGCTGGGTGGGCGTGTGTGCTGTGAGGAGGATGCCGAGAAATTCCAGGATGATTTGGACAGGTTGGGTGATTGGGCAGAAGCATGGCAGATGCAATATAACGTGGATAAATGTGAGGTTATCCACTTTGGTGTCAAAAACAGGAAGGCAGATTATTATCTGAATGGCAATAGATTGGGAGAAGGCGAAGTGCAACGAGACCTGGGTGTCCTTGTGCACCAGTCGCTGAAGGTAAGCATGCAGGTGCAGCAGGCGGTTAAGAAGGCAAATGGTATGTTGGCCTTCATAGCGAGAGGGTTTGAGTACAGGAACAAGGATGTCTTGCTGCAGTTGTACAGGGCCTTGGTGAGACCACACCTTGAGTATTGTGTGCAGTTTTGGTCGCCTTATCTGAGGAAGGAGGTTCTTGCCGTGGAAGGAGTTCAGCGAAGATTCACCAGGCTGATACCTGGGATGGCAGGAATGACGTATGAGGAGAGATTGGGTCGATTGGGCTTATACTCGCTGGAGTTTAGAAGAATGAGAGGGGATCTCATTGAAACTTATAAAATTCTGACAGGACTGGACAGACTAGATGCAGGAAGGATGTTCCCGATGGTCGGGGAGTCCAGAACCAGGGGTCACAGTCTAAGGATAAGGGGTAAGCCATTTAGGACAGAAATGAGGAGGAATTTCTTCACCCAGAGGGTGGTGAACCTGTGGAATTCTCTACCACAGAAGGCAGTAGAGGCCAATTCATTAAATATATTCAAGAAGGAGTTGGATATATTTCTTAAGGCTCAAGGGATATGGGGAGAAAGCAGGGACAGGGTACTGAATTTGGATGATCAGCCATGATCGCATTGAATGGCGGAGCAGGCTCGAGGGGCCGAATGGCCTACTCCTGCTCCTATCTTCTATGTTTCTGTCATCTAATTAGTTAACAAATACGGTGAATAGTTGAGGCCCCAACACAGATCCCTGCGAGACACCACTAGTCACTTCCTGCCAATTTAATTACCTACCCATTATCCTTACTGCCCGTCTCCTGCTGTTCAGCCAATTTCCTGACCAGGTCTATAATTTGCCCTCCATTCTGTGGGCTTCTACCTTAGTTAACAGTCTCTTATGTGGGACTTTCTCAAATGCCTTCCGGAAGTCCATATAAATAACATCCATAGACATTCCCCTGTCCTCTACTTTAGTCAGCTCCTCAAAGTTCAATCAGGTTTGTCAGGCATGACCTACCTTTCACAAATCCATGCTGGCTGCAGTGGGGAAAGAGTTAAAATGACATTGCTGGCAGTTTCACTGAATAGTATAAAAAGACAGGGGCTAACATGAAGGGCCACATCTATACTGACCTTTGAAGACTAAAAAGCAATTAAATGGAGACAGGATGTCCAGCATTTCAACTGCCCGTAAGAACTTTATTATCTCGGTCACATCCCACGGTATCTTTTAATCAGCATTCAGCAGTTTGAGTGATTGATTGAGGAGGCAGCTGACACATGTTTATATTAAGATTCGTAACCAATCCGTGAAGGTGCATGCGGGCCAAGATCCAATCAGGTGGCAGGAATGAATTTAGCACGAGCCGAACATGCTTATTGTAATGTATAAAAATGTAGTGTTTGCTGTAACAATTTGGAGAAGTCTGGCTAAGACAGAGTAGGCTGTCTCCCCACCGGTGTAATAAAGACAACTTGACTATCGATCTAAAACCTTGTGTCGAGTGTTGGTTTAAAACACTCCACAACACTGGCTCGCTCTGATCAACTGAAAATGTTCAAGGTATTTAGTCACCCTATCCTTAATTATAGACTCTAGCAATTTCCCCACAACAGATGTTGGGCTAACTGGTCTGTAATTCCCTGGTTTCCCTCTCTCGCCACTCTTAAATAGCAGAGTGGCATGGGCAATTTTCCAATCTAAAAGAACGGTTCCTGAATCGAGTGAAATTTGGAAGATTATAATTGGGGCATCTGCAATGTGCTCACCTACTTCCTTTAAACCCTGGGATGGAAACCATCTGGCCCTGGGGATTTGTCACTCTTTAGTGTCATTATTCTCTTCATTACTGTTATTTTACTTGTGTTAATTTTACTAAGTCCCTGTCCCTGATTTAATATTAGCTTCCTTGGGATTTCTGGCATACTATTCTTTTCCTCTTCTGTAAATACTGACGCAATGTAATTATTCAACATGTCTGCCATTTCCCCATTGTCAATGACAATATCACCGTTTTCAGTTTTTAAGGGGCCAACGTTGCTCCTGACTCCCCTCTTTTTCCTAATATAATTGTAAAAATTCTTCGTATTGATTTTGATATCCTTTGCAAGTTTCTTTTCATACTCCCTTTTTGTAGCTCTTACTATCTGTTTTGTGACCCTTTGCTGTTCTTTGTATCTTTCCCATTTGTCAAGCTCTATGCTAGTTTTTGCATTTTTGTATGCTTTTTCTTTGTTTTATGCTGCTCCTTACCCCTTTAGTCATCTATGGCTTTTTTTTGTCAAGTAGAGCTCCTTGTTGCCCCTTGTTGCCTCTGGGACATATTGTGTAGAAAACTATCCCGGACACACAAGAAATTAACTACCTTTCTGACAGGTGCTAGTCTGCTTATCCCAATCTATATGAAAGTTAAAATCCCCAATTAAAACCACTCTGCTTTTGCTACACGCTTGTCTAATCTCTGTATTTATACAATCTAGCACTTCACAGTTGCTACCAGGGGGCCGATACACAATTCCCACTACAGTCTTAAATCCTTTCCTATTTCTTAATTCTACCCATAAAGTCTCCACTGCCTGCTTACCTCTCATTATATCCTCTCTTATCATTGAAGTGATTTCATCCTTAATCACTAAGGCTGCTCCTCCCCCTCTGCCATTTTCCCTATCTTTCCTGTAGACCTTCTAACCTGGTATATTTAGTTCCCAGTCCTGATCGTCTTGCAGCCATGTCTCAGTAATGGCTACCATGTCATACTCTCCACTATGAATTCACATCTGCAGTTCATTCAATTTATTCCTTATAATCCATGCGTTTGTATAAAGAACGCTTAGTTGGGCCACACCCCCTAGCCTGTCCTTCAGCTCTAATGTTTTACTCACTTGTTTCTTATTTTTCTCCCCTGGTTTAATCACTTTACATCTTTTAGTTTTCCCTTTACATGTAGTCCCGAAAGCACAATTTCTGCCTGTTACTCTACTCTCTTCCCTTGCGTTTATGAACTACTATTTGTACTACAATTTCCACCTGAGCTCTCCCCTCTCCCCCCGCCCCATTTACTAGTTTAAAGTCCTTGTGACTGCCCTATTTATCCTTTCCGCTTGGACCCTGGTCCCAGACCGGTTCAGGTGGAGCCCGTCCCAACGGTACAGTTCCTTCCTGTCCCAATACTGGTGCCAGTGCCCCATGAAATGGAACCCCTCTTTCCACACCACTCCTTTAGCCACCTGTTCACTTCCCTAATCAGCTTATCCCTAAGCCAATTTGCACGTGGCTCAGGTAATAATCCAAAGGTCCTGTTCTTTAATTTAGCCCCTAATTCCTGGTACTCCCCAAACAGGACCTCTTGCCTACTCTTCCCTATGTTGTTGATCCCAACATGGACCACAACGACTGGATCCTCCCCCTCCCTCTCCAATGTCCTTTCAAGCCGGGTCGAGATGTCCCTTACCCTGGCACCAGGTTGGCAACATACCACGTGGGACTCTCAATCTTGCTTACAAAGTTGCTATCTGTCCCCCTAATTATCGAATCCCCTTCAACTACCACATTACACTTCCTCTCCTCCTCCTCCTCACCCCCCTTTAGGACAGCCTCCTACTCCAAAGTGCCATGGTCCATATTCTGGCTGTCCTTCCGACAGTCTTTATCCTTATCCTCACAGGTAGCAAGTACATTGTACCTGTTGGATAGGACCAGTTTCTGTGGATCCTCAGTCCCTTTCTTACCTGGGTTCTGTAAGACGTGTGGAATTACCCCTCGCCCCGTCCAACAGGTTCTAGAGTTCGGACTTGAGACTTATGAGAAATGACACCAGACACACGGGTTCTGTCTTTAACCTTTTATTGTTCCTAAGACAGATTCAAAACCCCAACCACTATTCGAGCAGTCCACCAATAATATTACAAGAAATCATTCATGCAACCACCTGCCGATGATCGGTCCATCGTTGATTGTAGGTCCTCGTAAGTGAAAAGCCTGGCCAGGCCCCTCCTTCCTCCTGCAGCTTGATCCTGTAGGCGAAATGACTGGCCAAGCCACCTTCCTCTGACTGCAGCGCCGATATTCCTCAGCCACTGTGCTTTATACAGCTTTCCTTGCCTTTTGCATTAAATCAATCATTCAGAGATAGTGAAACGTTCCTTTAATGTTGGTCTGAGCTGTCAAACGTTTACACTCACGCATCCTGTGTGGCTATCCATTAGTTTGTCCTTATCACAGCTCAGAATTGTTCATTCACTCCTAAAGTTTACAAAGGTGGCAGAAAACCACTTGATTAGGTTCATGAGTTACATTGTGTTCTGCATTTCAAAGGTTTGACTTCTCACCTCAAAGGTCACCAGAGACACCATGTCTACAATACTCGGGGTTTGTTTATCTCTGTTGACTATCACTACCCCCTGCAGTAACAACCATGTTTCTCCTGCCTCATCAGTGAAAGACTGCTTGTTACATTCACCAATTTTATTTCACTTTGAAAAAACCTTTTTGCCTGGCAAAGCATTTCAAGAAATATTAAAAAATTAAGTGTCTGTATATACTTTCTACAGTACCCCCTCAAGTAACTGTCACCAGAATTTTTCTGAGTTACAGTTACTTACTGGAAAGCATCCTGTGGTTTCTGCAGTAACCTGACTCTTTCCTGTTGCTTGCGCCGTCTCTTGAGACGACACGTTAGCGTTAACAGGTATAACACAATTATCAACTGAATGATGACCAGAATGTGGGAAATAATCCTTATCCAATGATGAACCTCTATATTCATGCCGATATTCCTCCAAGATGAATTGTCCCCAACTTTAAGTATTTCCGTCCTTATCATGATTCTTCTGGGTCAAAACGTAATGTTTTGAGACTGATTAATACGCTTCATGAACCCTATCAGGTACTCGGGCAGGGGTGGTATGTTGTATCCAAATCTAGCAACATATTGGTGCAACTGCTCTCTTAACTCATCTTTTCTAATAATAGTCAGTTGGTCATGTGAATATATATTTAATAACACCCGCGCTCCAATCCGTACAGGTCGGACCGGAGTAAAACAAAATGTTCCCGTCGCAATAGGACCGATCAGATTACCATACTGGTATTCCCGGTGTATGGTGCTTCAGCCAGTTGCAGTACTGTTTCACCGGGTATACTTGCACCGATTTTCTGACCTGACACATTGTCAAATTCAGTTGGTAGGTGGACATAGCCCTTAAATGTTGATCAGTCCCCCACGAGGGAAGCCTCACCTCAGCAATTTGCTGTAGGTTTTCCCTGGCTTGCTCCACTGTTGTGAAGTATTTTAAACCGACACTCGACACAAGGTTTTCGGATCGATGATCAAGTTGTCTTTATTACACCGGTGGGGAAACAGTCTGCTCTGTCTTAGCCAGACTTCTCCAAATTGTTACAGCAAACACTACATTTTTATACATTACAGTACACATGGCCATCTCATGCAAAATTCATTCCTGCCACCTGATTGGACCTTTGCCCGCATGCATCTTCACTGATTGGTTGCCTATGCCGCATGACATTAAAGTACCGCCTTTATTATCGGAAAAGTATATGTCCGTTATCCCCCAAGCTGTTGCACCTATGACCTTTGTTTATGCCAGATGGGGTCTCATCAACATTGTACTTCTGACTCATTGTCCTGCTTTCCTGCCTCTCTAGGCCTCTTTACTTTCAACCTCATTGTTTTACTTTCCCGCCAGAAGAGGACTTGCATCCTCTCGGCCTCTTATGGTTCAACATCTGGCTAGGTTATCTCAACTGCCAGTTCAGCAACTTAGAAAAAGCTTACTACTGCAAAGTATTGTCTTTATTACCCCATTCAGTGAAACTGCCAGCGATGTCAGTTTAACTCTTTCCCCACTGCAATCCCCCCTTTTGGTACTTGGCCCTTGCCCAAGTTAAACCACATGTATAAGCATCGCTGTGTCTCCTGCCCCATGCACTGATCAGGCGCTGGTTCGGGAGGCCCTGCATACCCATCATGTTTAGAGCTAACTTGTGTTTTCCAGCTCTTTCCGACTCGCTTTAGCTCTTTGTTTGGTCCGTTTCTTTTTACAAGCGGTGCATGCTGCTATTCCCCATCCTATAGCCATGACTAACTGTACTATCACTAATATATAAGAAATGATGCGGATCCATGGGTGTATGTTGACATTCATTCCCCAATCCCACAGCTTCTCATACCACAGGACTTCCTGTAGCTCTACCTCTATGTCCCTTTCTAATTCCCCAAGATTCCTTTGCAACACGACGTATTGTTTCACCATCTTACTTAAATCCTCTTTCATTTCTTGCAGATCCTCCTTGACCAACTCGTCCTTTAGACTATCTGTCACATCTAGTTTTATCTCCTCCCTTGAATGTACATACACCAATCTGGTGTGTCCAATTGTCACAGGGATCTTTGGCGTAAAGCAGAAGTTAGGCATTGTGATTGCACACACAAGGTTACTATATTGGTACTCAGTCTCTGTGGTGGCTATACAATACTCCCCTTCGCCTCTATATCCCGAGCAGGTGTGATGGTGATCAACATGTGATAATTCCAACACACACCCCTGTGTCTTATTATAGCCACACTCATCCTTAGGGCCTTCTCCTACCGGATGTGGGCATATCGTAAGCGTGCCTTTCCCGTGGCATTGTTTAGGGAGACTCCTCTCATAGTACCATTCTTCCTGATGGCATAGGTATCAATTGGATAGTATTGGAGGGATGTCTCACCCCTCACTATGCCTATGTTTGTTACCTGGTACTGTGGGTATGGAGTCGTGTCTAGTCCCACCACTGGTATCAGGAGTACCATGCCTATCATTGCTGTCACTTCTGCTTTACATTTTTGTATCACTGGATATACTCTGGTCATCCCTTTGAGGATGCAAGCACTCAGAGGGCCTGGATTCTGGCTCAGGCCATGGAGCTGTGTGCTGTTAATCCAGTCTGGTACCTCGCCTCGCTGTATCTGTGCCAGATTATGTTTTAACTGTCCGGTGATCCATTGGCCACAAAGAGCAGGAACCGGAGCGGCCCAGAGTAAAAGAGCAGGAACCGGAGCGGCCCAGCAGAGTAAAAGGGCAGGAACCGGAGCGGCCCAGAGTAAAAGAGCAGGAACCGGAGCGACCCAGATTAAAAGAGCAGGAACCGGAGCGGCCCAGAGTAAAAGAGCAGGAACCGGAGCGGCCCAGAGTAAAAGAGCAGGAACCGGAGCGGCCCCAGAGTAAAAGAGCAGGAACCGGAGCGGCCCAGCAGAGTAAAAGGGCAGGAACCGGAGCGGCCCAGAGTAAAAGAGCAGGAACCGGAGCGACCCAGATTAAAAGAGCAGGAACCGGAGCGGCCCAGAGTAAAAGAGCAGGAACAGGAGCAGCCCAGCAGAGTAAAAGAGCAGGAACCGGAGCGGCCCAGAGTAAAAGAGCAGGAACCGGAGCAGCCCAGAGTAAAAGAGCAGGGACCGGAGCAGCCCAGAGTAAAAGAGCAGGAACCGGAGCAGCCCAGAGTAAAAGAGCAGGAACCGGAGCAGCCCAGAGTAAAAGAGCAGGAATCGGAGCAGCCCCAGCAGAGTAAAAGAGCAGGAACCGGAGCGGCCCAGAGTAAAAGAGCAGGAACCGGAGCAGCCCAGAGTAAAAGAGCAGGAACCGGAGCGGCCCAGCAGAGTAAAAGAGCAGGAACCGGAGCGGCCCAGAGTAAAAGAGCAGGAACCGGAGCAGCCCAGAGTAAAAGAGCAGGAACCGGAGCAGCCCAGAGTAAAAGAGCAGGAACCGGAGCGGCCCAGAGTAAAAGAGCAGGAACCGGAGCGGCCCAGAGTAAAAGAGCAGGAACTGGAGCAATTCAAAGATTTAAACTAATTAAATAAATAAAAAATGATTAGAATAAGATAAAGCAGAGCAGATTGTGTGTCTGGACTGCAGTATCTGGGAGTTTGTGGACAGCGAGACTCTCCCGAGCGATCACGTCTGCAGTCGATGTATTTGTCTCTGATCTCCCCGGCTCAGAGTGATTGAGCTGGAGTGCGAGTAGGAGACACTGACACATAAGGGAGGGGGAGGAGTATCTGGACTGTTTGCTCCAGACCTCGGTCACACCTTGTAGAGAGGTGCAGGTTCAGAACGGTGTTGGTGAGATCGATAGTGTGTAGAGTAAGGGGAACTGTAGAAAGTATATACAGACCCTTAATTTTTAATATTTCTTGAAATGCTTTGCCAGGCAAAAAGGTTTTTTTCAAAGTGAAATAAAATTGGTGAATGTAACAAGCAGTCTTTCACTGATGAGGCAGGAAATATGGTTGTGACTGCAGGGGGTAGTGATAGACAAGAGAGATAAGCAAACCCCGAGTCCTGAAGTATTTAGCAGCCTCCCACCTGACATGAAGATTGGGAATGGGACGTATGAGAATTTAAAATTAAGGGTTGCTCAGGCGATGGGGGGTAGGAACAGGGTACCCCTCCAAGGCCATGGCAATGTGTCCAGATTGATTTTATTGGACCCTTACCCACTACTAAGAAGGGCAATAAATATTGTCTGGTGTTAGTGGACAATTTCACTCAATGGGTGGAAGCATTTCCTTGTGAAACAGCTACGGCATTGTGGACTGCAAAAACACTAGTAAAAGAGGTTTTCTCTCGATGGGGACTCCCTCGTATGGTGGAGTCAGACCAAGGGAGCTATTTCACAGGTCAGGTGATGCAGGCTACTCTTAAACTGTTGGGGATTGAAGGAAAATGGCATGTAGCTCACAACCCGCAGTCGTCGGGAATTGTGGAAAGAATGAACCGTACCCTAAAACTGGCTTTACGTAAAGAACTGAATGAAAGCCCCACCAAGTGGGACGAGATACTGCTTCTAATCCTGATGAATATACGCAGTACAGAGTCGAAGGGGATGGGATATTCTCTGCATGAATTGGTTACAGGGAGACCCATGAGAACCCCAACACACTTGCTGATTCCTACATTAACAGAGAAACAGGTCAAAGAGGTAACCAGGGATAAGTTCCTAAATGACTTGTGGGAAACTCAGTTACACCTAGGAGCTGCCCACAATATCAGAAGGGCTCACCAAGGCAACCGATTACTTCTAGCCCCGAGTAAGCCACAGGAATGGAAGGTCGGTAGCCAGGTGATGGTTCGAAACTAGGCAAGAGTGGGTGTGTTTGAACCCTTGTACAAGGGACCATACAGTATCGTTGAGAAGGCTAGCCCATGGTGTATGCAGTTCAGCTACCTAAGAGAGTTAAGTGGTTTCATATTAACCAGATGAAGCTTTTTCAGCCCAGAAGCAGGTCAAGGAGACAACAGACTACGATTATGAGCATGATTGGGATGCAGCCGGTCTGCTGGGATGATAGAGGAAATGCCCACCAGGTACAGTATGATCCAAGTGAAGGCGGACAGGGCGCAGGAGCTATCGAAGCCTCCTCGACCCTAGGTACGGAGTCACCTTATATTCACAGACGAGACCGAAAAATTCTTACTACCTCATGACGTAGTAAAAGAAAGAGAACACCACCCCTAAGATTTAGACTTTATTAGTACCAAAAACCGAAATGGCTAATGATAGAGGGAAACTTAAAGTTTTATCGACACAGACGCTATCAGTCCAAAACAAGTAAAACACAGGATTTGCTGAGTGAAAGGAATCTTAAAAGGAATGCTGGAATCTCAGTTTGTGTGAAAGTGTGTTAAAAGTGTGGAAGTTTTCTGTCTTTGCAAGAAAGTGTCTGTTGTGTTTGTTTTAGCTCCACCCACTTTTCTGTACAGAGAGCTAAATGCTGTTTAACCCGTTGTAGACTTGTCTTGAATGATAGAAACATAGAAACATAGAAACTAGGAGCAGGAGTAGGCCATTCGGCCCGTCGAGCCTGCTCCACCATTCAATACGATCATGGCCTGATCATCCAAATCCAGTACCCTGTCCCTGCTTTCCCACACAGAATCCCCATCGAGCCTGCACCGACACATATCCCACCCTATCCCCGTAACCCCACGTATTTAATTCCCCCTAACACTAAGGGTCAATTTATCATAGCCAAATCAACCTAACCCGCACATTTTTGGACTGTGGGAGGAAACCGGAGCACCCGGAGGAAACCCACGCAGACACTGGGAGAATGTGCAAACTCCACACAGACAGTCACCCGAGGCCGGATTCGAACCCGGGTCCCTGGCGCTGTGAGGCACCAGTGCTAACCACTATGCCACCGTGCCGCCATGATGGACAAGCGTGTGCTGTTTTAAATCTGTTAATTGATTTCAATTTAAGTTTGTTAATTGTTTTACAAAAGATAAGCTTCAGCCTTGAAGTTACAGTTGCCAATGTGCCTGGAAGAAAATGACACGGCATGGGTGAATGTTTCTTTGTTAATGTGGCTTCTTCCTTTCTTTTTCAAGTGATACTGGTTAGTTTAAGAAATTGATCTGGATTAAATTGGAGTTATGAGGTTAATTAACCTATTAAAACCAGACTTTTATTGTGGCCACGGTGAAATTCTGGTGGGTGTAAATTGTGTGATCGCCTCTAGTTCCGGAAATGAGGCAATCTCATCGACAATTGGTATTTAAGATTTCTGACCAATTTCAACTATGTGTGACCAGGGGGAAAGAAAGGGAATGCTATTATTGTGTATGGAGTTATTTCGCAGAATGTTTGTAGTGGTGTTACTAGTGATGTCTGATGTTTTAACTTGCTGTGTGTATTGTAAAGATATTGGACATTATTAAATGTAAGTTTATGTTTTCGACAAGCCGCGTAAAATGACGTGTGTATAATGTATGGATCTTGGTTGGTGGATGCAGTGGGGAAAGAGTTAAACTGACATCGCTGGCAGTTTCACTGAATGGGGTAATAAAGACAATACTTTGCAGTAGTAAGCTTTTTCTAAGTTGCTGAACTGGCAGTTGAGATAACCTAGCCGGATGTTGAACCATAAGAGGCCAAGAGGATGTAAGTCCTCTTCTGGCGGGAAAGTAAAACAATGAGTTGGAAGTAAAGAGGCCTAGAGAGGCAGGAAAGCAGGACAATGAGTCAGAAGTACAATATTGATGAGACCCCATTTGGCATAAACAAAGGTCAGAGGTGCAACAACAGCTTGTGGGATAATGGACATATACTTTTCCAATAATAAAGGCGGGTACTTTAATGTAACGCGGCATAGGCAACCAATCAGTGAAGATGCATGCGGGCCAAGGTCCAATCAGGTGGCAGGAATGAATAAGCGAAGGGACATCCCACATTACACGACAAGTACATGATGAGGAAGCACCATGTTTTAATGGAACAATCACATTCGGAGTCTCATCCACGGCTCCCAATACACAGAAAGAAGAGACAAGCGAACCGAGGATGCTACAATGTCCAGATATGAAACCTGGACCTATGAATGGACTCGTATTATTTACCGAGGGAGAACAATTGTATGGTAACGGAGACACGATATTGTACTAAGGAACTGAACTATGTTACAATGGCCAGGATATTGTGAATGGTTCACTAAAACTAGAGAATTGTATGCATATCTGATGAAGAATGTAATTAACCAAGCTGCTGATGCGACAGGGGCCACTAGTTTCAGGGGACATGCTGCATTCCACCAAAGGATTAAGAGGAGCTTAGGAACTGACATACTCACGGGAATAAACACGGGGACATCATTCATTAATGCCCTAGATATACAAGGAGTCCAGAGTCATGTGGAATGACTACAAAGGATAATACAACAGATTTTAGAGACGGAAACTGGTTTGGTTCGACAAGGATCAGAGTTGGGGGGACACACGATAAGGAAATTACTCGAGGGAATCAAGGTTATAGAGGACCATGCTAGCGTTATCAACAAACTAAACCATAGAGATGAGGAACAGGCAAAAGATGGGGTAGGGAGGGGCGGGGTGGGAGGAGGCGGGGGAGGGGGG